>QJNZ01001433.1:0-14120 GCA_004155055.1 Monosporascus sp. CRB-8-3 | reverse complement strand
CAGCGAACACGGCCCGTCAAGGGCCTTCTGTCGACCAATGTTGTCTGTGAAAACAGAACACAGCAGCATACATCATCCATCTGCACCAGATCATGCGTGAAAACTGGGAGCGCTGTGACACGATACCGAATACTCTTGGAAGAGGTGGTTTACCTCCACCCCATACGTCGGGTACATGGCAACGGCGGTAACATTTGTGGCATCGAGAACAAATCTGGTACGCATCACGTCAGTATATCCCGAGAGGTATCTGGCAGATCGAGCAAGCAGAATCACAACTAGCTCCCCAAGGGTGCTATAAGATCCATCCAAGTCAGACTATGGGATGCACCGTCTCGAGTTCGTCCTTTTATATGGATACAGCATACGTCTCACGTGCCAACTAAGTCGTATCATTCGACTTTTGGCTCTTAAACACATGTTGCTTCATGAATGCGTGTCCTGTCTAGTACAATGTGCTTTTTTTCGGAGTTGGTGTACTGGTGCCCCTTGAGTGACAGACACGTAGGCAAGTCAACCCCTACCAAAAGTTGGATTTGTTCGTATATGCGAATGACGCAATGATAAAAAAGACGGTGAAAATTGACTGTTCATTTGGTTGTTTTCCCTCAGCTGTCCGGTTCTTCTACCGATCTGCTGGAAGCTTCCAGTCAAGCTAGCTTTCCAAAGCAGCATGGCACTCCCAGGCACTGCCTCTTCAGTCCAATCTTCCAATAAGAAAACGTTACCTTGGAAATGGACTGGGCTGCCCATGGCCTTCGGGGTTCTAACGGGGAACTTGGGATCAAAGATATGCTAACTGCTATTGTTCGGCCAAGATAACGTTTGCTGCAGCTCGTTTGTTGGAAGTCGATTCCGAGTCCTTGCTATGCCGTATTTCGAGCAAACTAGCGAAGTGAAGCGGGTGTGGCACCAAGTATTTATAACCGTATTGTCAATCATGGATTTTAACTTCCCATTACGGTTCTTAAACGAGTGTATCAACTGTTCGCTCCAGCAGCGGAACTAAAAGCGACAAGATGTGCGGCATTACTAGCTCTATTACGTTCCAGAAGAAATCCCCTGACGGAGCCGAAGACTTCGATTCCTTGCTCGAAGATAGGTTGCACAAGAATCTGGAAAAGATAGTGTATCGGGGACCTGATGCTAGCGGGTCTGGATATCTCCAGACCGCAATATTGGTTAGTGGAGCGGCACATTTCTAATAGATCTGTAACTCTAACATTTCCACAGCCCTAGGCAGCGTGCGCCTCTCTATCAACGATCTCGCCCCTAGTGGAGACCAGCCGCTGCATAGCGACGATGAGCGCATCCACCCAGTAATCAACGGGGAGATCTACGACTTCGATCGAATCCGCACCGAACTGGCCCGTGAAAGGGGATACCGCTTCACCAGCAGCGGGCGACAGCGAGCTCCTCGTAGCACTGTACAAAGTGTACTGTGCACCTGGTTTCTTTGACTACCTGCGGGGTGAGTTCACATTCATCATATATAACGAAGACGCAAATAAAATCATCGCTGCCCGCAATCGGTTTGAGATCAAAGCCCTGTTCTGGACTCTTCTGGGAGATGGAAAGGCAAGGAGATTGCTCGTTGCATCGGAAGCAAAAGTTTTCTTACCGCTAGGCCGGGAGCCGGAATGGGATGTCCAAAGCATAGCTCCTGTCCATCGGATGGAAGTCTCTTCGGATGGTAGGATTCAACGCCACGAGTATTGGGACATAGAGTACAATGATAAGGTAAGCCCATTAACCCCCCCTTGCCTCAATCATTATCTAAATGTAGGACACCCTAGGATCAAGTTGAGGTCCGTAATACGGAAGACATGGTGAGGGAGGCCGTGGACAGTGTCGGCTTTCTCAACTACGCGGTCGCGCATGGTGCTCTGGAGAATGCGTTTGACAATAAAGCCGATCTACATGCTTTTAGGGAATTGTTGTGGCCCGCTTCTTTGGTTACCCTGGGTGAGTGTTTCAGGATAAAGAGAGCGAATCTCAAAGATTAGAAGCAGTGAACTGTGGGCAAGAAGGTTTGACCTAGGGTAAGTGAGTCAGGAGAAAGGGACCTTGCAACAAGTGCTCTAGTTGATTATACCGGGATTCTAATTATATAAGGCCGTGATGATTTCACCTTATTATATGGTCGTTACTTAAATAGCATCACTCCCGCCTCACCTTAGCCTCACCTATGGCGGACAAAGTACATGTTTTGACTTGTTGCCGCGAGATTCCTCTCCTGGTCCAAACTTTACGTGTTGATCTTCGAGTTGCAATACCAGCTAGTCATGGAAATCTAAGGCTAGTATTGAAGTGTTCGGATGTGAACAGTCTATTCCGCCATCGTATTCTCCCCTAATATGCTGCCAAGTTGGATCAGAGGCCTTATACAACGTTCTTGTCGAATGTTCGGCACAATGTAGTGTGCATGGGGGTACATTTCGTGTCGTAAATCCGTCCACGTTAACCATCACCTAATCCTCGATGCCTACCGGAGCCGGAGCGTGAGACAGCCCCCATGGATCCCCTGCTCTTCTGGCTTGGATAAGGATAAGAAAAGGCAGGCCAGTTTGGAGACATAACAACATCGTTAGGTGAATCGGCTAGACGAAACGACGAGTAACTATGCAGAAGCTCTCTTTTCCCCTTACACAAGGGTTCTAAGTGCCAGTTATCCTATGTCACTTCTATCGCCAGGTGGAAGGTAGGCAGTTCCGACAAACCCCTCTCGGCGTTAAATTGTTCACATTGTGGTATTATCGCCTCCATTCGAAGAAGAGGATGAGCCATAGTAGCGTAATCACTGATCAAGTCATGGCCTAGGTTGTTGACATTCTTTTGCTCAGGCATGAAGAGCAAAGTATCGGATAACGAAATTCCTTGGCCACTAACGCTAGGGTAGAGAGAACAAGCTTTACCTAGACCTTAGAATATCTCATGTCACAAACCGAGTAGCGTTGAGACTCTAAGGGGCTGCTAGCGGCGAGTAATGGTTCGCTCATCAGCATCACGCATTTTTAAATAATGTTCCCCGTCGACACTACCCAGTCTACCTAATGTCACGCCTTAGAATGGCGTAATTACGGCTGTAGCCGACGCCAAAGTTGAAGATGCAGTCGAGCACACGCAACCCGTGCCGGGAATACTCGTCACTGGTGGAGAATTGCAAGTCGCTTCAGCCAGCCACGACTGGATCGTGGAAGTGGGAGCCTCGATCTTGGGCATATTCTCTGCCTTGACGAGGACAGCTATGGCCTGGCCGGTGGACAGCCTGAACGGCCTATGATTTAGGACCTCAAGGATTGTGCGTATCTGACCGCTGTGGCTGGTGATGCTGAGCCAGATATTGTCGTCGGTGCTGACTATATCGTCCACCAATTCCTTGGCACGCTTGAACTGCGCCTCGGACGTCTCACCCTCGTAGCCCTTCCAAAGTTCGTCGTCCTCGGTGAAGCCCTCTTCGAACTTGTACCAAAGGAACCGGCTCTGGATGTAAGTCTTGTTCGATCGCTCGTCGCAGGTGCGCATACTGATGCCCTCGCGCAAGTATTCCTTGACAGTTGGTACGAAAGGATATTCTTCCGGAAGATCTAGGCCATTGAAGGTGAGATTTGCGGTGACTGTACATCTGGTCATAGGGCTGGTGTAGTAAGACTGTGGTGCATGCTGCTTTTCAACAGCTAACTGATTTATCCAGAAGTTGAACGCCTTCAGAGCTTGTTCAATACCAGGCTCGGTCAAGTCCGCATCCCTCCATATATGAGTTCCATTTCCGTCCAGGGGACCCCAGTAACACTGTAACCTGTTAGCATTGGGCCCCCACGGTAAGTCTCCGGTAATCAGCAGGCAGCTTACATTCCAGGCGGGGGTCCCGAAATAACTTTCAGCGGCGTTATGATAACCTTCGCCGTGACGGGCCATGAGTAGGACCTTGTACTGAGTGTTCTTATCTGCGCCCTGGTTTAGCCAGTTGACGTAGTACTCAAAGCGCTGCCAAAGCGTCTTCTCTCCGTTGGGATCGAATTCTCCATCAGTGGGATACGACCGGTCAATCAAGCCATAATTGGATTCGGTCTACGCCGCGTCAGCCAACTATCTCACAACCTAAGGTCTCTAACGGGGGCATACGTAGTCGAATGTCGACGCATCGGTAGACGGATCGTCCTGTTGGAAGAACCCAGCAACGGACGTGTAATTGATGAGGGAGTCGCCGCCATGGCAAGTAGTCCTCTGTCTATCGGTCCAT
Source organism: Monosporascus sp. CRB-8-3 (assembly GCA_004155055.1). Lineage (NCBI taxonomy): Eukaryota > Fungi > Ascomycota > Sordariomycetes > Xylariales > Monosporascus > Monosporascus sp. CRB-8-3. The sequence goes on along the minus strand of QJNZ01001433.1, from coordinate 9,877 downwards.
TTCCCTGACTTGCCCCAGTCCCAGGCAAGTGAAGTTGATGTCAAGGACAACAGAACAATAGCAGGCTTGGACAGCATGATCCGATGTGTCAACGACTAGGGCTGGCATTCAAGAAAGCGATGAAGACGATGCTGAAGGGAGAAACCACGCGCATTCTGCCGGAGGGCAACGGCCATTTATCACATTCGATCACATTGTGTACAGACTGTATCATATCCTAAAAAGACAAATAACGTGCTCGGCCCGTGGTGCTAGTTCCAGGCTGCTAATGGAGATCTTGCTTATTAGGGGCTGATCGCCGAGGCACACTTCTCTTGCAACCAGCTGGCAGAAGACTAATGAGAAAGATATTGTAGCTACGCTGTTAACCAGGTTAGCAATCTCTCACGCAAGGAAGAATCAGTCGGATATATTGTCGACTTTCCAATAATCTCAGTGGAGCAGGTCCTCAGATTCTCTCTCGGCCAATGGATTGACAACGTGCGTTCCCAGTGTTGGGGCCCGGCTTGTAGGACAAGATCGGGGGTTTCCACTTCCAGTACGGCCACCGGGCGGGCCCATAACCACGCCGCCGGGTAGCGATTTATTGATCACCCAATCCTTCACCACGGCATCGGACCCATCCCTATCCCACGTGCGCAACAATCTTGCAACCTAGAGCGCGTATAGCTTGAAAATAATGGCAATCAAAGCATACACATAATGATCCAAAAAGGAAAGGAATTCCTTAATGATATGGTATTCCCTTGATAAGGGGCATTGCCCTTCATGAGGCGAATAGCCCCGGTTGTGTACTCGTGCTCAGTTCTTATCTATCTCGTTAAAGCGCCCTATAATGAGCTGTCACCACCATACGTTAGCGTGAAGTACTAGTCATCCAGTTAATAGTTACCAAATTCATTCAAGTTGGCAGTCTTCGCCAGTAAACCAGCAATCGAATCTGGGGCCTTGTTAGCAACATTTGGCATAATTAGGGGCAGTTCATGTCACCCTTGTTCCCTGACGATGGCCTTCGTGTAGCGCTCCAGTTCTAGGAGCTGCTCTACGCAGCCTGTCAAGCTCTCGTTATACGAATAGCTATAAATCTGTGCCCATTTCTTGTTTTCGGTCTTCTCAGTCGCTGTCAACTTGCCACTAGCAGCGAGCTCGGCCTCGAGTTGCTTCGTTCGATCCAAGAGGCGCTTTCTGGTGGCGGCTGCACTCGGTAGATATTTCTAAATGGATAAGTGTCTGCATCGTTAATGTGCAATGGCCCTAGTGTCAAACGTACTGGAACCTTCCTATCAGAACGCAATGCCCCCGACAAAACATACAGGTTTGTGAGGATTGTCGCGATAGCATCCCTCCTATGACCTAAAAGCTCTGCTGCGGCCTCCGCATTGTCTCTGACGAAGTGCGGGTGGTAGAACAGGGATGACTGACGGAGGGCCACGACGTATTCAAAAAATTGTTCGCAGCTATCAATGAGTGCCGAATATGGCAAGGGGTCAAATGGCGCTCGTAGGCGTATTTCATGGCGTGTCAAGCCCTAGCGAGGTTAGTGTATTATCCGGCAAGGGGAATCGAAGCTTGGGGGGGAGGAACCAATAATTGCCGAAGCCTGACGAAGCCTTCTCTCAAACATCCTTCAAGGGCCTCCGAAGCCTCGATGTCTTCTTTGGTTGGCTCATCTCCTGATTCGTAGTATACGTATTTCGACACGATGCCTCGAAAGTATTAGGGCTAGAGCAGGTATTCGAGCTTTCCGTAACTTACTCCGATATATGATGCTACAGTAGAACATCATGGCGGAAATTCCTTTTCGCAGATCGTGACGAGCAACGAACGGCCATAAAACCCAGTTGACAACAATGGAAGCAACAACACCAGCTACCATTGCTGCGCCCCTATACGATGCAATCATGGTTGGTGATGGCCTACCTCCTGCGTTGTACTCGGCGATAGACACAAGGGTGAATGAAAGGCAACCAACCAATCCAGACCTCTGTGAATTGTTAGATGCGATTAATTAAGGATACTGAGGGCTACCTCACTGGATGAGTACTCTGGGTGAACCGGTATATCATTGGAAGCATGAAGATAACGGAGAAAACTGCGATAACATAGGGGTTTCCGTTTCCCGCAGCGAATGACAGTCCGCCCCAGAGAGCACCGAGAACAGCGCATAGGGCTCGGGTGAACAGATCTTGGACATTTCCACCGGTCCTAAAGACGTCAGCGACCAAATCATTAAACTAGCACCCGCATGCTTTACCGGGGTCCCATTATGAGCCATGCCATTACCACAGCCCACCATATCTCAAACTCATTCCACCATGCAGCATCTTGGACGAACCATGCCGGTATCGCCAAGAGCGAGGTAACTAGTGCCGTCTTCAGTCCGAATCTGGTCTCGAAACCCTGCATTCGGTGGACAACGCTCCAGAGGTCATGCCGAAACCGACTCTTCGCAGTCGGCTCATCTTCAAGTTCGGTGGCAGTCATTGTAGCGTATGATGCGTTGGCGTTGTCTGCGGCATATCCTTCTCGCGGGAGTGGCTGGAAGTCGCGAGACTTGATTTTCTGGATCAACTCTGCGATATCACTAAAGCTTCTAAAATAGGAACCTGCTAGTTTTCAGCCGGACTGCACCAACTCACATCAAGAGGGAGAACCGCCTACCTGCTGTAACGCCGCCGCGGTCGTGCCGTACTTGTGCGTTTGACCGATGTAAGGACCTCCAAAAGGGGTCGCTTGGGAAATGGAACCTAGGGTATTTCGGTTTCCTTTGTTCCATCTCGTTAACCTTCACTAGCAGAGCTTCGATTGCTGTTGCTGCTTGGTGGATTGGTCGGCAGAAGGCAAACAGCTTGACAACCTGCATTCATGTTAACATCGCGTACATAATAACGCAGTTTGGTTTCCTCCTCTTTGTTCAACGGCCCTTGGAGCTCGCAATGCACAGCAGCTTGGATATAAGGACAGGCCGACAGTAGTTGGCATGGGTTCCAATACGGGGGTCTATGATACATACCTCGGGGAAATCAGCGTAGGTTGGCGGTAGTTTGTCGCTGGCAAGAACGTTATCTTGGCAGCTACTAAACGTGATTATGCGCTTCCTTAGGTTGACCAGAGAGCCAGAAACGTCGGCCGGCACCTCAGCCGGAGGGCCGAGATATTGCCTGTGACCGCACATTTCCATCAAGACTGCATCACAGCTTTGGAGTGCATACCGCATGGCCGAGAGAAGATCCTCTGTTGGTTCTGCTAAGGCGCTTGCAACAAATCTCATCACCTCCCATTCCCCGGCGACCTCTTTTGTGCGTGAGCTCTCGTCAATGCCCACGACAAAATCACCCGAAACAGCTCGCGGTCCAGAGGTCGCGTTCATATCGGACGCTTCGGCCACCTCGAAAACTCTGGTACCGCTTTTCAAGCTTAGGAGGGTACGTACGACGCCCTGCGCCCGGTTTCGTAAGATGCGGACATCTTGGGGACGGAAAAGAGTAATGGAGAAATCAATGACCAGGTCCCGGTATGCCTGCGATAGGTTGACGAACGTTTGAGCGAGTCTTCGACGAGTTCTGACGATATCTGGACCGTTGACATCCAGGCCATCCTAAAGAGGAGTGTAAGCGTCGAGTTGTGGCCTGCATCTTTCAAGCCTTACCAGCATCACTCCGAAAGCCTGGTGGAGCGCCACGGCTAGAGGACGAGCCCCTGCGTCTGGGGCAACGATGGCACAAATGACTAATGCTACGACCTGTCCCAATACCCAGGGGATGAAGTAGTCAAGTAGATTGGACCACCGAACCGACGATCCAGATACGTTGGCCAGGCAAATGTACGAAATCGCGATTCCGGCGCATATTACTAGTTGGTAAGTGCGGATGTAGGAGGAACGGATACACGATATAGCGAAAATGTACACGAAGAGGAAAGTGGATAGAATAGCGCCATAGTCTAGCCGTGCAGTGGAGGAGACGGTAGATAGCAACAATCCAATTGCTCCCCATCCCAAGCCAGTTGCAGTACCAATAGTTGTCATGATGACTCCATCGACATGGGCACCTAGGGTTCTTCCAGAGTGATTGATGATAGCAGAGACAACCATGACATGGCTATATTGGCCGAGCCACGACTGAACCTGGGGAATAAGACATAGAATATATGCAACGAAAAAACCGAGGAAGGACTTGAGCAGTTTGATGCCGGCTCTGGTGGTAGTAACACGCTGCACGACGCTTTGAACTTCGTGCCACTGCTTGGGCAAAAAGTTGGTGACTGAAAGAGGGTCCTTCTTCCGAAAAGCATAGGGGAGAGTTGCCTCCGCTCGTTTTAGAAGCTCATCGGTGTGCACTTCTTCAGGGGAAAAGAAGACGGCATCAAAGAAGCTGTCACGCAACTCCGTCACGCCGTAGGAGTTCTTCGCGATATGCTCCTCCTCGGCCGTCAGAACTCTCTGAAGAGGTACCGCACGAGGGTCTTTCGAATCGGTGCGAGTATCGAATACCCTATCAAGCGAGTCGACGGAAGACTTGCGAGCATGGCGACTTCCAATGCCGGCAGTACGTAGTCGTAGCAGTCGAGACAGACCACCTTGAGCAGTTGCCGTATCCTGAGTCCCTTGTGCTATTCCGCCACCCACTGCCGTCTCGTGCGAGCCTGAAGCTTCTTGATTACTCGAATCCATGATCAAGACTCTTGGGTCCCAGAGGACGTGGTGTTCAAGACGTCACACATCGACTGATCCCCAGGGCACCTAGTTACTGGTAGGATGAATCGAGCACAGATGGGTCATTTTATGAGACTTAAGTCAGGGTATGGAATGTAAAATTAGCCTTATTAGACTGGGAATCCCGGCCCTATCTCCAATAAGTCAGTACCATGTTTTAAGAGGTTTGCTCGTCCTTTACACATCTAACCCTACCATGCAACGCGACCACCCAGAGAGTCTCCACGTACGTAAAGTTATACAACCAACATATAGTAAGTTACGTAATCTGAAAGGAGGATATGGGAAATTCTTTTGTAAAAGCCACTTGTAGGATATATATGTATAAGTTGATGTTGGAGAAGGATATTAGGTGTAAAGAGGCAATGTATTAGATAAGCACGAGACAATCCGTGATAGGCTGGTGGTTACTCTTTACGTTCGAGGGTGAACAATCGGTGATATGTACATAATGCCATGTGCATAAATGTAGCCCCGATAAAAAAGTCACCAGTATTGAATAAAGTAGTATCTCTTTAACCAGTCTGCCCCGCCAGAGTGTGCACTAGATTAATTTCTGGATGCCCCTCCAGCCATTATGGCGATAACAAGACCTATTAATTTTCACATCGACCCCCCTCTCAACCGGAGAACATCACCACTGCCTTCGCTCTTTTAGAGATTCATTCGGTGTTCATCCGAGGCTTAGAAGCTCAAGGACGCACTGTTGTTTTCCAACGTGAAAAAAACAACGCCACATCTACCAAGATGGCTGCGAGTAAGGAAACGGTTCCCGGTCCATTAACACCCGATTATCAGCTGAGTCGCGATCCTACCACCCAACATCACCACGTCGCCCGCCAGGGCTTCCCTCTGCCCATAACACAGTCTTTTGCTAACAGCCATTCAGATTTCGAGGAAGTTGCGAGTCAGTCCCTCCGTATTCAATCTGCAGGCGCCGGAGCTTGCCTGCGGCGGCACGGCCTTATCGACTAACCAGCCCGGTGACTGACTGACCTCTGATCTTCCAGAGCAATTCGTGGATTTCTACTACAATAAGTTCGATACCGACCAAACATCGCTCGCCGCGCTCTACGTATGCAATTTAAACGCGGTCTTAACGAATATGCTAATACTCGGCGCTGACCATTGTCTAGCGCGATAACTCCATGTTGACTTTTGAGTCCGCTGCTGTCTTAGGAGTCGCAAACATCGTTGAAAAACTTGTGGTATGACTGGAAATTGCCTACATGGGTCGTCGAGTGGTTGCTGATGCGAGATTCTAGAACCTGCCATTCGAGAAGGTGAAGCATCAGGTTTCGACCCTGGACGCCCAGCCGAGCATCAACGGCGGAATCCTGGTCCTTGTTACTGGTCAGCTTTTGGTAAGCTATCTTCCTTTCGAAATAGTTTCCTCCCTGAATAACCAGCTAATTCGCGTAATAGGTCGACGACCAAGAGCGGCCGCTCAACTTTACTCAGGCTTTCCAGTTGATGCCCGAGGGCGGCTCTTTCTTCGTTTACAACGACATCTTCAAGCTCGTTTATGGATAGGTTTAACTAGGGTATTACGGGCGAGCCATGGCAGGCAACACCGCAGGCGCGGGGCTGCGTTGTGCAAATATTCCCAGGGAAACCGTGATAACCTCCACTGGAGTGATGGGAATCCCAGAGCGGATTATAGGAGACCTATATCAAGGCTCACGTAACTTGTTTCGTTTGCCCAGATCGTCTAGGGAGATGCCTCCAATCCACAAATGATATCCAGTGATTACTGGTGTTTGTGAGATGTGATCATGATCCTGTTCACCGATTCTTGGGGATATATGCTACTTGCCGTTGGAAGCGTCCGCTTATGTAAGACGTTTCGCAATCCATGGGCCACCCCGACAAGTAACTGGCTCGTCGAACCTATCTAGGCATCACCGTTACTTATCGAGTTGCCTCCAGTCCATAGAGGGAGACACTGTGGAAGTACATACGCCGATTACCCATAAAGGATAATGACCCTCTCTTCTACGCCGGGTTACAAGATGACAGCAATGAATCCACTTGTGGAAGATTGTCCTCTTCTTTGCTACTAACAGTGTCCGAAGAAAAGCGAAGATTTGGGGCATGCTCTGGAGCAATGGAGTATCTTCTTCAACGATAGATTCAGGCATCTTAATTCGAGAAGGTTACGGGGAAAGTTAGGTAGTTACATATGTTGGCAGGGCAGGAACTGGGAGGTATTGTAGTATGGACTTCAAACTTGCTCTCGTACGGAGTCCAGGATGACGTGGAGTGACTGATTTTCTGATAGCTTTGGTGTTGATTCATGAGATACCTACCTCCTACCATCCAACCACACTCCCGCGTCTCATGGGCATACGCTGTTTGATGAATCTACGTTGACTCTCCCGACCGGATGTACTGTATGTAAAGCAGGTATGTGCATGGTTGATGAGATAGGCAAGGTGGGCACTGGTGGGGTCTCCTATCTAGGCTGAAGCTGGAAGTTGCATCAGATTGATTATGCAAATATAGTGCACATTTTTCTTCCAGTATTACGTGTTGTGTTGTGGCTTTGCGGCGGCTTTTTGCCAGCTCTGTCGGGTCAACAAGAAGGACCCACCCAAGCTCCGTCGTCCGATTGATGTGGAAGGTGTGTGTATGGTACATTCTCAGGTATCCAGACATGCGCATGTGCATTCGGACAGGACATCTGTACAGTAGGTACCTTTCCGAGGTACACACGCATACACTCACTGCCCACCTCCAGGCAAAGCTTGAGTTGCATGACACGGAAATCGGAAGTGAGTGAGTATTGTTAGCCATTGGTTGGCATTGGAACTCCAAGCAATCACATCCCCACGATATTTTCCTCGACGCCTTTTGTTTCTTTTGCGACAACCCATCACAGCAGTGTTCCTACGTTTTCCAGAAAGCGTCACTTAACGTTAGCAGCCATCTGATAGCCACTATTCAACAACACTTCATTCACGAATCAAACTAACACTTACTTACCATCACCTAAACCCCCCGTAAGCTACCGCGCGAGCCCTAGAACCCAACGTCGCATTACTTCCGACAGTAGCCAAAGAGCAACTTAGGCGACGACCGCTACCAGTCCCCTTCCTATATACCATCACGATGACGCTCAAGGAGGAGTTTGCTACTAGGAATTTCAGTATGTGCACCAGTTCCCCCCACGTGTTCACCCAACGTCGCCGTTTTCCGGAGCTGATATAGGGACCAGGCATCTACGGACAATGGTAAGTATCACCCGCACCGAAGCCAGTCACTGCGAAACCAAGGTTTCCCTTCCACGACTGGGTCGATTAGTCCCAATACGGCCCTGTCCTCGGATACAGTCGCTAACAGTCCCTTCTGCGCCAGGCTCGGGATCTTGTCCATGGTCCTATGCTTTGCGCTAGGCATTGCGAACTTCTTCAACCTCTTTAGGATCATTTTGGTTCTTTTTGCCATCCTGTGTCTGTAGGTCGCTGTCAATGAAGGCCCCGCGGTTATGCAGATCAGAGACTGATGTATCGTTATAGTCTGTCGTCATTCATCATCCTCTTTATTGAAGTCCCACTGCTGCTTCGCATCTGCCCTACTTCCTCGAGCTTCGATGCCGCGATCCGCAAGGTCTCGACCAACTACATGCGCGCCGGTACTTACGGTGTCATGGCTCTCATTCAGTGGCTTAGTATCACTGTCGGTACCAGCAGCCTGATCGCTGCTGCGGTGGTTCTCACCCTCACGGCCTTATGCTATCTCCTCGCCGGAGTCAAGGGTCAGGCGTTTGTCGGAAGCAAGACTCTGGGTGGCGCGGGTGTTGCGCAGATGATCGTATAGCCTCATCCAGAACATTGTTACAATCACTAGACGTAAACGGCCGAGGGCAAAAGATGCCCTGCGTGCATGTCTACGTGGGATCGCAAGAGGGAAAATTGTTCGTTGGAGTACAGGCCGACGCAGAAAAGTGGTGGCGCGAGTTGCAGGGAATGGTAAAGGAGGAGGTGGACGAGATCTTTTTACCGCGTGAAGAAAAGGAGACAATCGCCATGAGTCCGTTTGGGAAAGGGCGTAAGGGGTTAAGTGTTATGGGCACGGCCAACTGCTTCTTGTCCAGCCAATCCTGTTTGTTTTCTTGTCGGGTTCGAAGATACCTTTGTGTTACTGAATACTGAATCCGACAAGTTCTATGGCCTACTGAATATGATGATCATGTGCGTATGACTAACTCAATCTGCCTTGGATAGTAACTGTGTACCGAAACGCCATACATTCCGTTGAATGGGAACTGACGGTGAAGGTTTCATATAATACTTCCACATGGGTTCTGGATGACGGCTCTAGAGTTTTGAGATGTAGTGATGGTACTCGTATTAAGTACCTAGGCAACACCGAAGGGGATTTTTAACGGAGCTCCTCTAGTAGGTAGCGCTGTACATTCCTCACCACCTTTAGTATTCTGGCCTCAATCTAAGAGGACTAATGCAGGTAACTTGACCAGTTACAAAGGATCATGAGCACATGGTCTTCACGGGCTGTATCCGGGTGGACAATCACTGAAGAACACCTACAGAAACCTATTCTACAATTTGAGTCTGATCCTGTCAAAAGGACAGCCATATTCCCCTAAGTAGGTGCCTAGTAGCTGAGGGGGACCAAGCACATTGTATACACGTTTCTATAAAATCCGAAATATTCGGCTTTGCCGACTGCCTACTAGCTCTGGTCTTCTTTTAAGGTGGCGCCGGTTCCCCGTCGGATAACCCGGACACTAAGCCGGTAGGCTTGGATGGACTCTTCCGAGGGGCTGGATGGTCGAGCTTTTGCTTTTCCCGTCCTTTACCCGTTAACTGTCAGCGTATCGAGACGCAATGAATTTGAAAAAGTCCAACGTCTGCACCTGGCTATTACACTGTGCCGGATTAGAGTTAATGATGAGGAAGCCTTCTCTCAGGCCCTACAAGGCAGGTAGTATGGTTGTACGCGGCTTGGTGATCTCAGCGTCCCCTCCTCGCCCCCCATATGCTCGCCGTTGACACCTACAGGGCCTACTCCAGAAGTCCGGTGTCAGCCCGGCCTTCGGTGACCGGGTGGCCGGAGCAGCCGGCCGAGTCAAGACTCGACGGGTGCGGGGGCACGGCCGAACAATGCCGCCACCGTCCACCCATGTAGATCTCAGGGGCC
>QJNZ01001432.1:0-14174 GCA_004155055.1 Monosporascus sp. CRB-8-3 | reverse complement strand
TTTTTTTTTTTTTTTTTTTTTTTTTTTTTTTTAAGGCGTTTTAAAAATTAGTATAAAAAAAGGACTTAATTATTAACGGCTTTAAAGTATAATAAAGAAGTATATATAAAAAGAATAAAGTAATAGAATAATAAAATATATTAAGTAATAAAACGATAAAAAGGTATAATAACAAATAATTACTTATTTTTTTTTTCTTATAAGTACTTTATTAATTAATATAAAAAAAAGATTTAGTTATTAACATTTTTAAAAGTATAATAAAATGTATAATGTAATAATATAAAGTAATAAAGTAATGAAATATATTAAGTAATAAAAGTAATAAAAAGTATAACGGTAAATAATTATCTTTTTTTTTTTTTTTCGAAGGTATTTTATTAATTAATATAAAAAAAAAATTTAGTTATTAATATCTTTAAAGTATAATAAAGTATATAAAGTGATATAATAATAAAAAGTAATAAAAAATATATAAGTAAGATAATAACGAATTACCTATTTTTTTTTTTTTCGTAAATGTTTTGTTAATTAATATAAAAAAAATATAACCTTTTATAACCCGAGATTAATATAATATTAAAAAAAAATATAAAATATCGAAAAAAGGTATATATAAGTAAAAAAAGATAAAAGTTGTTATTTACCTTATACGTTATTTATACGTTACTTAAAGATATAAAAGAAGTACGTATTAAAAATACCGATAATTATATTAGAATATAAAAGGCTAAAACATAAAATGCTTTATTAATTAATAACGGAAAATAAATAATAATATAAAAAAATGAATATAAAAAATATAATATAAAATTAGGGAGGTTACGTATAAGCGGGTAATTTATCCGAAATAAATTTTCCCTTTATTAAAAATAAAGTACGAAACTTTAGTAACGAATAATATTTTTAAAATTATATAAAATTTTGTTAATTAATAGCAATAATAAAACTATAAAAAACGTAAAAATAGAGTTAGTAAATGAAAATAGGGAAGGAATATTATAATAATAAAGACGGTTTATATTAAGAGTAAATGTTAAGCGTTAACTTAATAATAAACCTATACGTAAAGTTGTATTAGGAAAGGTTTTAAAAAAATCGAAAGCTTTTTGTTAATTAGTAAAAGAAATTAATAATATATAATTAATAATATAAATATATTAATATAAAAATATATATCTGATAATATATAATTTATATAAATTTTTAAAATTAATATATGTTATTTTGTTAATTAATTAAGTTTATTTTTATTTTATTATAATTAGTTTATTTTTATATATATCGTTTTTTAATATAAATATTTAGTTTATAACCTTATAAATAATTAAATATTTTTTTTTTTTATAAGCTATATTATAATTTAATAAATTACGTTTTTTTATATTTTATTGTTTTAATTAATAAAAAGCTTTCGATTTTTATTTTAGTTTTTTTAATTTTTTTATTTTACCCGTTTTCGAAATTCCTTATAGTTATTCGGACGTTATATATATGTTTTTATTTATTAATTAGCAGAATATATTCCAGGTCGTATTATTTCAATTTGAAAAAATAATTATATATAATTTGTTAAATATTTAATTTTAAAAACTTAATATATTTTTAAAAAGTTATTCGATAATACGGAATAAGAAAGAAAGTTAATAATATATAAATTATTTTAATAATAAACGTAAAATAAGTAATCGAAAATTATACTAAAAAAAGAAAAATTTTGTTATTTTGCAAACGGTATAACAACTTAATTAAAAATTCGGTAAATATTATCGAAAAATATTTATTACGGTACTTTATTAAAAAAGCCGTAATATTAATAATTAAAAAGTTACGGAATTAAGCAGTATTATAAAAGGCTTAAAAGGATTAAAACGCCTGGTTTAACGGTATCCTTTTTAACAAACCGGTAGAACTTATACCGGGGAAACCGATAATTAAGGTATATAGCTATAATTTATGTAACTTTTATTTTAAAGGTTTAACGGTAATATACAATTACCGGTAAAAAAAATACGGGAACCCGGGTAAATATAAATACAGAACAACGATAACGCAATAGATAACAAGCGGTAATAAGGAAAATAATAACGGGTCGGTACGGTATATAACGGTTACCGAAAAACAAAAAACCTTAAAGGCAAATTCGGGAACGTATTTGTTATAATATGCCGTATAAAATATACGGCAGTATAATACCGTATCAAGTAAAACGCTTAATAAAACGATCGAACCGAATAAAATAATAAAAAAATTATAATTTGCAATATATCTAAAAAATTACTTAAAAACGAACATTTTCCGGCTGTTAAGTAATATTACGAACAACGCTAAATTAAAGCCGTAATTTAATTATATATTCTTAATAATAACGTACGCGGTTACGTATTTAAAAAAAAAAAATAACCCGGTACGAAAATAACTAAATAGGTATAAAATAAAATTTACGTCCGGCAAGTTAAATTGGGATATACAGAATAAAACGATAAAAATATATTACGGTACGTAAAAGAAAATTTTAAAATACGCGATATATATTTCTTAACGGCGTAAGTGGTAATTAGCAACCGGCATAGCTTCATATCGGTTAACTAATAAATAAAAAATTTCGTTTAATTATATATTACGGTTAAATATATTAAATATTTTAATCAATAATAAGGATAAAATTATAAGTAAACTGGTATATTTAATTAATAACGAAAAATTAAGGCGTTAATATTTTAATAACGTTATATTTTCCGCTTTAATTATTATAATAATAATAATAAACGGTATCGGGTAAAGGATAATAAAGGATTATAGCAATTATTATTTAACCGTTATTAAAAAATTTTAATTTATAACGTACGAATAATATTTTTTGCAGTATAATAAAGCGGGTACGTATTATTATAACCGAATTAATTAATCCCGGGCCGATAAAAAATTAAATAGGATAATTTATTAACTAAAAAAAAAAACACGATATTTTATATATTAATACGGAAAAATAGGTTATTAAGTATATAGGATTCGTTACGTTAATTAATAAAACGCGGTATTTTTTATATTATATTATATAACCTTATTTTTATTTCCGGAAGGGGACGGTACGTTTTATATAGGTACGGATTAATAACTAACGGCTTTTTTTTTATTAGTAAGAAAATTAGCGGCAGCAGCGGTAACGGCGTTTATTAAAAATAACGGATATAATTTATTAGCTTTGGTTTAAAAAAGAACGGAAAACGTAACGTACGTAGCTACCGGTAAAAGTTATTAAATGCCGTTAATGTAAGTATAATAAGTAAAAGTTAAGATATTATATATAAAAAGGATAATAATATACGTTTCGATTATATCGTAATCCGCTTATAATATATTAAAAGTATTTTTATTAAGGGCCGAAATAAATACGGATTTATTACGTATTTTGTTAACGGCAGTTATAAATAAAACGGAACGGTTATTAAGGTAACTATTCGGCGGCCTGGATACGGCTGTTTTTAAAGCGTTAATACCGCCGTTTAACGCCGTTTACGACAATAAGGTTAACGAAATATATAGGTATAGCTTTTTAAAGTATCCGCGGAATTAGGAATAAATAACGAAATATAAGGTATTTTTCGTAAAGGCGTTTAGCCGTAACGAAAGTTTATAAAAAACGTAATAATTAGGTAATTATTTCGTATAAAAAAAATATAAAATTATTAAAATATAATCCGGCAGTTTTAAAATAACTTATTATTAGTTATTTATTTAATAACCAGTTAACCGGTACGGAAAACGGAAATAATACTGTTTTAGGTAAAGAATATAAAAGATAAGGGTTTACGTAACGTTTTCGTTACGGATAACCTAGTAGGGATACGGACGATATTATCGAAAAGGCGATAGAAATCGAATAGGGAATATCCCGTATAACGGTTTTTTTCCGTTCGGTTATTACAAGTACTAGTACGGTTTATTGCTGGTTCCTTTAAATAGCGGTAATTTTTGGAAAGTATAAGTATAAACGGGTTAACAAATTTATTTATTTTTAATTTAAACGGTTTCGGAAAGACGAATTTCGGGAACGAGAATAAATTAATAAAAAAGTTCCGTAAATATAGTTAAAATTAGTTAAGAAACGGATTTAATGTATAATAATAATAATACGTAATTATCGGTTTCGTAAAAAGGTTTATAAATAATTTGATGTTTAATTAAATATTGCGTATAAACGGGGAACCGGATTATATATAAAAATTTACGGAAAAAACGGATAAAAACGAAACGAATGTAATCGGTTAATAAGTATTTTATTTATTATTTATCGGGCGAACGGTATATGTTATATAGTCCGATACGGGTAAGATGTTTAGGGGTTTTTTTTACGTATCCGTTAAATAATATAACGTATACGGTATTAATACCGGAGATAAGCCGGTTACCGCCGTATTTGTAAGCGGAAATAAAATAGATAATAAATTAAAATTAAAGTTAAAGTTAAAGTTAAAAATGTAAACGGTAAAAATCGACGGCGTATATAAACGGTTAAATACCTGGTTATTTTAATTAATATTAAGTTGTAACGACGTATAATTCTGCAAATATTAAAACAAAATATTTAAAGCGTAATAGTAATACGATAAGATATTGTATATAACGGGGACGGACGGTAGAAAATTAATAATTTACGCGTTTCCGGTATTTGTAAATTTAAAAAGATACGTAATTATAATTTAACCGATACGGGCGTTATAATAAAATACGGTAAGGTAATTAAATAAATTAAATATTAACTGTATGTAATAGGACGGTTAAAGCTGTAACGTTAACGTTTCCGTTATTTTTGTTACCTTAAAGGTAATAATAAAAAAGGCGTAAACGGTTTTCGTTAAGGAAAAACGGATACGGCGGACGTTTAACCGTATAATATTAAATAAAGCTTAAAAAATTTTCGGTTGTAACGATAAATTCCGGAAAAAGTTCGGATCGGTATGGGAATAGATAAACGAAATATTTTTAAATTAATTGTTTTTTACAGGATCGTTGGCGTCGACGTTATAATTAAAGTTTTTTAATAAGATACGGCTTAACGGCGTATCGGTTAAGGTATTGCAGTTCCCAGTGGTAAAACGTAATTTCCGGTACGGTTTTTATAACGTAAATTCCGAGTTATCGTAAGGGACGGTTATATTACGAAAGTATAGGAAAATGTTATAGGCAGATAAATAATACGGTTTTATATTTATTATTAGTAAGGTAATATACGATAAAACGAATAATGATTTTAATATACCGAAATATAAATACGGTTTTACGGAAAAGGAATTTAAAAATAATATTTTTCGTTAATAAAAAAAAAAGGTTAAATATGTTATATTACGGTATATAATATTAGGGTTAATCCGAAAATCGAGTTCGTTATTTATATAAGGATATTTCGTAATAGTAATGGTAATTATACCGGCAGGAAGGGGATATCGACGATGTTATAGGAATTCGGCCGGGCCGGGTAATTAGATAATTTGGTTACGGTATTATTAATAACGCGGTTAAATAATTTAAATAAGTTAGATAAGAAATATATTACAGTAAGTTATTATAGGGAAATAATAAACGGATAGGTTAACGGTAAGGTAAAGAAATGTAGCTTTAGTAATAACCCGTATATGGTATATGCCGGAAAAGGAAGTAATAATAATATAATAGCGACAAAATAAATGCGGATAATTACGGGTATTTTTTTTAAATATTTTTAACCCGGTTATTACGTAAACGTACGGACGTTAACCGGGTACGTTTTAATGGTAACAGTAACGGTAACGGCGGCGGTAATAGCGGTAGCGGTGCCGAAAAAGCATAAAAGCTATTACGTAAGGGATAAGTAACGATTATCCGGTTATTACGTATAAGCAGGTAATTCGGGATATAATAATTCCGTCGGGTTAGGGTACGGAAAATAATAATATGTAATGGTACGGGAATAGTAATAACGAAAATAAAAGGAAAAGTTAGTTAATTTTTTTATTACCGACTTAAAATTAAAAAATACGTCGGATATTAATTTAACGGCTTTGGCGATACCGTTATATATTTAGGAATAATAGTAGTAATATTAGTAATATTATGGCGGCGGCGAATAAGGTAGGAAAGTAATTTATTTAAGCGAACGTAAAAAACCCGGTTTAAAAGTTAGTTTTAAACGGATTTACAAAATACCGGCAGAAGATAACCGTTAAATTAAACGTTTTAAAATATAAAAAACCGAACGTAATTACGACAAGAAAATAATATAAACGAAATTCGAAAAAAACGTAATTATAAAAACGGTAAAGATATTTTACGTATTTATAAAAAAATTAAAAAATAAGTATTAATATTTAAGGTACCGTTTAAGGATTTCCGGGTAAGGTTATATATATACGATATCGGAATATAATTATATTTACGAAAATATAATCCTATTAACAGAAATTAAGAAATTAGTAAATTTTAAAAAAAAAAAAAAGGGATTCAAATAATATATAAGTTGCTAGGTTTACGGTTTATTTTAAAGTTAGTATAACGAAAAGTTCGGCCGTAACAGATAAAATTATCCCGATTTTACGGTTAAATATTATTATAATTTATTATTTTAAAAATTAATAATAATTATCCGGTTTTTCGTACCCGAAAACCTGGACGAAGCCGTTATATACCTAGGAATTACGTATAAACTAAATAAAGAGATCCGGGTAAAAAAAGTTTTAAGTTAAATAAATACGGACGGAAAAACGGAAACGTAATTATATAACCGGATTAAATTATAAAATAACGGTAAAAATAATATCAAGACGTTAAATTTTTTATATACTTTAATAATAATATTTAAAAATTTTAGTTTTTTATTAGGTTCGGTCGGAATTTAATTAAATAAAATAAATTCCGGTAAAAAAAAGAATATCGAAACCGGACCGTTTTACAAAGTTATTATTAAGGCGTTTTAATATTTATTTAATATTATATATATTTTAAGTAATTAATATTTTTTAGGATAAGTAAAAAGGTATTTAATTTTATAATTTTAAATTAATTTATTAATATTATATATATTTTTAAAATTGTAGATACGATAATGTCGATTTTACCCTGTAAAAAGAAGTAAATATTATTTTAAAAAAATTTATATATGAAAACGTATAAGGTAAAATTTAAATTAAAAAGTAAAAAATATTAAATATATTTATTAATAATAATTTAAATTATAGAACTTTAATAATAATTTTAAGGATGTTAAGTTTTATATATACGTAAATAACCGTATTATTAAGCATATTATCTAATTATTAATTTATATTTTTTATTATTAAATAAAAGGTGAATAATAAAAATATATAAAAAGTTAGCTTTTTAAAAACGAATATTTTAGTAATTAAAATAAGAAAATAATTTATAAAAATTAATTAAAATATATTAATTCGGAAAATAAATTTTTTAAAAAATTAAGGGATATACGGCTATAAAACGTATTTATTTTAATATAAAGATAATTAACGATAAAAGAGAATAAATAAAGGAATAATAACGTTATAAAAAGAAATATTTTGTTAATTAATTTAAAAAAATGATTTATAAATAATAATTAAATATATTAATTAATAAAATATTTATAAAAATATAAAATTAGCTATAAAACAAGTAAATAATAACATAGAAAAATAAACGATAATAAATGTTAATAAAAAAGGTAAATAAGAAGGGAAAAAGGAAAAAAGTAATTTTATTAATTAATATTTAAAAAGTACGGAAAGTTATAGTAGGTAATATTTACCGCGTTTACTTGCAAATAAATTGGCTTATATTATATTTACGTAGAATATATATAAGGATATATTTTAACGAATTTTATTATAAAATATTTTTTAAATTATAATAATTATATAACCGTATTATTTATATATATTCGGAATATATTAAATATTAATTAATAAAACGTTAATTTAACGGGGTTAAATAATTTTACGTTTTATTATTTATTCGGTTATAAGATATATTAATTATTAATTTATAAAAAATTATATATCGGTTTAGTAAAGATAATAATGGACGTTTATAAAAATTTAAGATTAACGGTATTTGAAAAATAATAACGATAAACGGGTAATTATTTAAAAGGTACCGGATAATATTTAAAAATATAAACGGGTTAAGTAATTTTAATATAGTAACGGATAAAATTATTTAGGGTGATAATGTAGACGGGGCAGGTAGTAATAATAATAATAACGGTAACCTTAACGCTTTTGGTATAAAGTTTAAAAAGTTATTTAATGTACGTAAAGCGGTTTAACTTTGTACGGAAATTTTGCCCGTGTTTTTTAATACGGCAAACGGGCTTTACGGGTTTTTAAGTTATTATTATATTTCCGAGTTTGCCGGAAATAACCGTGGCGGTATTAGGAAAATTTTCCGGATATTAGAGTATTACGTATAGTTTTGTAAAATTAATTTATTCGGTAACGAGATAATAACGAAAAAGATATTAGTTATTAAAAACCCGAATACGGCCCGTTTATTTAGGCGTAAGGTAAAAAATTATAATAAGAAATTATGGAATATCCGGTAAAAAAATATTATTTAATAAAGTATTTTTTTTAAATTTACGTACGGGATAACTAAAAAAATATGCGATATATTTTTAAATACCGAAAAAAAGGAATTTATTACGGCAATTTTACGGAATTTCGTTTTAGGGATTAATAAATTAAAAAAAGCGGTATTTAGGAATAACCGGTAGGCCGGCTAAAACGTTAATATATTAAGTAAATGTTTTTCGTAAATTAAATACGGTATTTGGTTATAAGTTGGGTAATTAAGTAAAAATACCGTTACCGAGATGGTAAAAAAATCCGATAATACGAAATAACCGGGGCTAAACCGGGATAATATTAACGATAAAGGAGGGTAAAATAATTAAGTAATAGCGGATATGACGTTAGGTTTTTCCGAAAAAAATATAAAAGGAAATAAAAATAATAAATTAAAATTCGGTATACGGTTTAAAGTTACCGGTTTTAATTTAGATAAAATAGACGTTATAATTAACAAGAGGTTTAACGACGATATAAAAAAAAAACCGAACGATAATTATTTAATTACGGATACCGATAATAAGGGGGAAAACCCGGTTACGGATAAAGAGAATTATAACGATTCGTAAGTAAAGGTAAATATAAAAAGGGGGGGAAGTAATAAAGATAAATAATAACGTTATGGTAGATTTAAGCAATAAAAATAATTTAGTAAATATAAAAATGGAATAAAAAGGTTTTAACGATAAAGAGGAAAAGATAAAGGATAAGGGCCGGGTAATAGTAACCGTTCCGATCGAGACGGTAAATATTTTAAAACGAAATAATCCGATGAACGAAAAGAAGGACGTTGCCATATCGAAAAAGGTAAAATAAATAAGGTAAAATAATTTTATAGCCGAAGTTACGGTAAAAAACGGCTTTAATATTAACAAAAACGAAAATCCGGAAAAAAAGATAAATAAAACAAAAATAAAAGGTTTGCCGGGAAAAACTAAAGAAATGATAATAGGTATCCAGCTTAACGGTGGTAAAAATATAAGTACCGTTAAGCTTTTAAAAGTTACCGAATCCGACGGAACGGGGCCTAATATAAGGGACGGCCGAAAAATACAAAAACCGAACGAATAAAATATTTAAACGAATTTAGTAATTCGGAAAAGTACGATTTAACTAAAAAAAAAAAAATAAGGCCGAAATAAAATTTAACGCTTAAAATATTAAAAGATATAACCGGGTAAAATAAACCGAACTTAAAAAAAATAACCAAGTTACCGTTACGGTAAAATAACAGCAATAATAATAGTAAGGCTATAACAAAAAAATAATAAAAAATGGAAAAATTTATAAATAACGTCTAAGTTTAAGTAAAAAGTAACTTATTAATCGTAAATACTATATTATATACTAAACCCAATTAGTACTATAAAGTTAATTACGGTTAAAAAATTATATTAAGTAAAATATTACGGTAAAAAAATATAAAATGGTAATTATTATAATATATAAATAAATAACTAATATAAAAAGCGATTTGCCCCGAAAATATATTTATATATTACGTTTATAACAGCTTTACGAATTGGTATACGTTATTTATTAAATGTTTTTATAATATAAATATATATATATATATATATATATATATATAAATATAATAATTAAAGCGATAATAGGAATTATATATAACCGGTATTTTGTTAATTAATAAAAGAAAATATATTTTAATACCTACCTTTACTTTACTACTGTTTAAAACATTCGTTACTACGTTATTTTTTTTAATTATTATAACTTAATTAAGCAATTTAATATTTTAACGGATTTTATTAAATGCATTAATTAATAAAAAACTTATTAAATCTTTATCTTTAATAACGGTAACGCACGAAAACGATATATATCCAATAATTAATTAATAAAATGTAAGCTTTTTAATTAAAGTAAGATACGGTTTTACTTAAAAGCAAAAGTAATTATAAACGGTACGTACAATATTAACGGCGACAACAATTACAGTATATATTAATAAATTAAAAAGGCGAAATAAGGTAAAACGGTTAATATTAATTTTAAAATAATTATTTAAAAAAGATATACGGGTACGGTCGAATAATACCTTATACGGAAATATATCGTTAAAGTTAAAGCCGGTTTTAAAGGCTTACCGGGCTAACTTAGTAAAACATTCAAAAAAGGTTTCGGTATTAAGAATTACCAATTCGCAAACGCCGAACCGACGGTTAAAGAAAAGATTAAGGCCGAAATTAAGGTTAAAAAAAAGGACGAAAAAAAAATAAAAAAGGTACTTGGTAATACCAAGTTTTTAAGTTAATTTAAAATAAAAAAAGGGTTTAATACTTTTAAGGTATTTATATCGACCGATATTACCGTTATAAAATATATAATTATAACTTTTTTTACGGTTTTAAACGTTTTATTAACGAATAGTTGATTCCGAGATTTAATACCAATAAATTAGACGTAATAATAAAAATCTAAAAAACGTTCGTTTTATTAAGTTTTTTGTAAGTTTTTATTTTTATTATTTAAATTTATACCGGACATAATAACGTATTAATATAAGTAAAAATTAAACGTTTTAACCGATTATAACGTTTATTATTTCTAAACCTTTTAAAACAAGGTATTTAATTATAATAACAGTTTTCTCGATTTCCCTTTTAAATAATTAAATAAGATCTTTCGGGATAAAAAGGAAAACGTTCCGAACAGTACTGGGTATAAAATTATTATAAAGTATTTCCGTAAAAAATTAAGATTTAACCCCGAAAAATAAGTGGTTATATACGCGAAAATAATATTAATTTAATAAAAAAATAGTTATAATTATTTATAAACGATTAAATAAAATAATTATAATAATTTCGATATAATTATTAGACAATATTGGTTTTCCGGCAGTTACGTTATATTCCAGAATAACAATATTAAATACGTTTATTTTTTTAATTCCGAAACGGTTTACGAAAAATTAATTACGGGCGTTATAAATAATATAACCGGCTTAATTAACGATTACTTTATTTAAGGTATTATTTATACGTAGGATTACGATAAATACGCGCGAAAAAAACGGGTAACGAAGTTTTAAAAGGCAAAATACGCCAGGGCCGTTAAAAATGCTGTTAAAAACGCCGTTAAAAACGCTGCTAGAGATATTGCCGGAAATTCCGATAAAGATAAAGTTATAAGTACGGCGGAATTATTTAAAAGTAAGGATAAAAACGAATTTAAGAATAATTGGTTTATAAACGCTTAAAATAGAACCAGGGAGATATATAAGGGGTTGTATATAATTTTTCCGTATTAAATAGTATAATATAAGTTTTAGGGTAAGGTTATAAAGAAAACCAGGATTTAACAGTTATAACGATAAGCTTTTAAAGTATTACGTTAATATAAGCATTTTTTTTATTAAGTGTAAAAAAGGATATTTTGTTAATTAAAAGTAAAAAAGGATATTCTTTTGTTAACTAGAACTAAAAAAGAATATTTTGCAAATTAGGCCAAGAAAATAAAAAAAAAAAAAAATAAAAAAAAAAAAAAAAAAAAAGAAAATGACGGCGTATAAATAAGACTGCTATAATATATAAAAAGGACATTATGCATACGTACTTATAACTTCTTTATCTTAAAAATTATCGGTTTTTATTTTATTAATTAATTTTTTAAATTAATTAGTAAAAAAACCGTAATTGGTAAAATCCGCAGGCCTTTATTATAAGTATATTATATATAAAGGATATTAGTATTTTAATTATTAATAAGCAAAATATTAAGTGGGGTATATATTAATATAATAAAGGATAAACCGAAAATAACAAATATAAGCTATATTTTGCCCGGCAGGGGATTAAATATTTATTACGATACGAAAGGTAAATTCGGTAAATATAACGGTTAAATAAGGTAAAACAAAAGGTTAAAAAAGAGAATAAAGTTTTAAGGCTGGGAAAAAATAATTAAGGAATCCAAAGTAATAAGGGATACGGTAAAGGTACGGTATAACGAAAAGTGTTTCGAAAATTACGTCGGTATAATATTAGGAAATAATTTTCGAATCCCGAATTTTCGATTATAAGACATATTTCCAGCCGGTTATTAACTTAATTAATAAGCCGATAACGGAAATAGTAAACGAAAATGTATAATGTTTATAGCAGAATTACTTTTTTGTAAGATTTATTATTTTAACGGTATCCTTATCGCCAGGGGATATAAAAGCAACTGTAAATATAATTAATATAAGGAGAAACGGACGATAATAGACAAGTTTTTAATTTACGGTTTGCCAATAGGTAAAAAGGATGCCGTATAGATAATCGGGAAATTATTCGTTTTATTAGCCTTTTTATAAATACGGCGCCTGCCTGCTATTATATATATATATATTTAAAATATATTATATTAATTTTTTTAAACTAACGATTACGGGAATAAATAGTATCGGATACGTTTATTAGTTTTTAAAAACCAGAAATTTAAGTAAAAAGGTTGATTATTTCGTATAATATATTAAAAATTACGAAATTTACGTTAAAACGGTTAACGCGTATATTTATACGATATAGTATATATTAAAACAGTTTAGTAGTAAAAGTTACGACAGGGTAGTTATACGTACCAGGTTTTTAAGTATATATTTTAAAAATAATAATATAATATTAAGTTATAAAGCTTTTATTTACGGGAAAGCGAAAGTAAAAATCGACAAAAAAACGTATTATTTTGCCGGAAATAATAAAAAATACAAGAATTATACGATTATTATAGTTTATATCGGTCGTAAAGATTATATAAACTTTTTAACTAATATAGTAGTAAAAGCGGTCGATAACATAATTATTTTATTTAGCGATTAAAAAGTTACGGTAAAATAGGAGAAAAAAACGGGTTATATTAGGAATGCCGGCGATTAAAATTTAATTACGAAATTTTAATAAAAATAAAAGATTTTTTTTAAGGGATGTTATAAAATTTTAATAAGGATGGAAAATTTTTTTCCAAAGGATATTACGAGATTTTAATAGGGGTAAAAGGCTTTTTTCCAAGGGATATTACGAGATTTTGATAAGGATAGAAAGCTTTTTTCTAAGGGATGTTACGAAATTTTAATAGGGGTGGAAAGTTTTTTTCCGAAAAATATTACAAGATTTTAATAAGAATAAAAGGCCTTTTTTTAAAAAATATTAAACGGGGATTAACGGTTAAATAACCGGGTATAATAACCAATATAAGGCCTTATAAAAAAGGTAATTAAATAGGAAAAGGCGAAATTTAATCGGGTATTATAATTAATATTTATATAATATATTACAGATTAAGATTAAATACAAATCTTTTATATTAAGTATAACAAATTTATAAACGGAAAATAAGGTTTTGTTAATTTGAAAATATATCGGTAATAACAGGAATTTATTAATTAATATAATAAAAACCGGTTTTTATAAAGAAAATCTACTTATTAATATAAATAAAGCGTTTTATTAAAAATATTTTATTAATAAGGGTAAAAAATTAGAAAAAACTTTGCTCCGTTAAAATAAGAAAAAAAAAAAAAATAAAAAAAAAAAAAAAAAAAAAAAAAAAAAAAAAAAAAAAAAAAAAAAA
>QJNZ01001431.1:0-14238 GCA_004155055.1 Monosporascus sp. CRB-8-3 | reverse complement strand
CCCAAAAAAAAAAAAAAAAAAAAAAAAAAGGAAAGCGTAGCTAACGTTAGGCCAATAATAGGTAAAATAATTAAAGTAATGGCTTTCGTAACGCTTATAACGGTAACAGGAACGAAAAGTAATTTATTTTTAACGGCTTAAAAAATCTATACCGATTAAACGGAAAAACCTTTAACGCTTACGTTAAAAATAAAAGCTTAAAAACCTTATATAATAGTACAATAAGATGATTTAAAAGGAAGCTTAAAAAGCTTTAATAGCTGAACGCCTTAAAGCCCGGGGTATTTTAATAGTTAAACGTTTTAAAGCCCGGGGAATTTTAATAATTAAATGCTTTAAAACTTAAGCGATTAATCGCTTTAAGTTATAAGAGGGTAAACGCGTTAAAGGAATTATTATGTAAGGTAAAGTGCCATTAAGGTATCTAGCTAGCTATGTACAGGAAGTTGATCTATTCACTAAGTACGTATACAAAGGATTGCACAAACGCAACCGGGGAGCACCCCCTAAAAACCGTCCCTTCTTGGCCAAGGGCCGGAAAAACGCAATGCGGGTTATTAACACGGCAACTAACGATAGGATATACCCGATTGATTAATTAGTTCTTGTTAGATATAGGGGACATCAGTTGTATTGTTATATTAGGCTAACTTGTATATATTTCTCGTACGCGTACAGTTTTTATGTAACTTAGCAACGGAACATATATCTTCCGATTAAAAGGACCTTTTCCGTATATAAGGTGCGTTTAGCACCTCTTACTAGCTAACATACCCCCTTAACGCCTTAAAGCATTTATAGCGTTAATCGTTACATATTATTACTTCCTAAAGCCATAGTTTTCCATTTAATTTTTCCTCCGGCGATTAATTCCTTTTAATCAGTTAATTCCTTTTTTGAAATTATTTACAAGGCATTTTTTTGCCGTTCGAAGGTTTCCGTAATATCTATTAGTTTTAACTGTTTTTTAAAATGCTTAAACAATTTGCGTAATAAGGCTTTAATTAATCTATCAGTTAACATATCGCCCGTAAGCGTATAATCTATTCTAATTAAATCCTTTTTTACGGCTTCTCGTAACCAGTAATTATATATATTTACGTACCGCAATTTCGTTTATAATAAGGCAACGTCGGCGTTAATAAGTTATATCGTCTGTTAATTATCGTATTATATATTTAGCGATTTAGTATTTAAGGTAATTTTTAACTTTTTAATTAGTCGAAAGTTAAATAAATTTTTTTTTGTAATTTACGTAAAGGATAGTAATTCCGTTTCGGTTATAGAAGTAATTATTATATTTTGTTTGTTTGCCCGTTATTTTATTATTCCTTTAAATAGTTTTATAACGTAAACTTAAAAACTTTTTCGATCGATTATATTATCCGCAAATAAAACGTTACTTTAAGTATTTAACGAATTTTCGTTTCCGAATTATAACGTTAACGTTTTGGTCCCGATTAGGTATAATATAACTTAATTAACGGCTTTATAATATACGTCGTTAAGGTTTAAGTTAAAACGGGTAAATTAGGATACAGTAAAGGATATATCAAATCGCGTATTAATTACTATATAAAAGATGGAACCGATTTTCTTTTAATATTTATTAATAAAGTTTAAATAAGCCAGATTAAAATTCGACAATAATTTAACGCTAGTTATAAACGTCTTTAAAAAGTTATTTAAACTTTTTTTAAAAACTAAATTAACTAGTTTATTTATAAAATCGGATTAAGATAACTAGATTTTTCTATTAAATCTGTTTTTAATCATTTCGATACTAAGGAACTATTATAAATCCTTACTTCCTGTAAAGGTATACCGTTCCCGAATTTGCTAAATTAATTAATTAACGAAGTTTTAATTTTCCTTGCGATATGCTGTTATAATATCGTCTACAAAAAAAAAATAAGCACCTTTTAACGAATAAAGCAATAAAGTTTATAAGGAACGGGGTTTAATCTTAATATTTTAAACGTCCCGGTAAAGTCTTTTTGTTATAATAATGGCGATTCTTTTAAGCTATATAAAACCTTCCTAATTAAAAAAGTTTTATTACGTTACGGATATCTTAAAAGTATCTTTATATATACTTTATAAAGTAACTAAACGTTAACGAAAACGTTAACAGCATTATATTACTTTAGCTCCAGGTCGAATTTAACCGTAACAACAATTAAGATTTTAAATAATTTTTTAGCTAAAATAAATACGTATATATTACTATAAACGTTTTTCAGTTATTAATCGTTTCGTACGACAAAACGTACTTTGCATTTTTGTAACCAACTATACTTGTCGAACTTATAAACGTATACCTACATATACCCTAAAATTTATTTCCCTTTAGCAAAAAATTAATTAACAATTTCCTAAAATCGTATCTCCTTATAGCTTTATAAATAAACCTTTTCGGCTTTACGAAATATCTTCCCTAAAAGGTATATACTTAGCTTTTTATAACCTTACGGCGGTAATAGTAAATTACGCCTATATATCCGGTCTCGTAACCTAAGGATTTTATATATTTTCGTATCGAAACCTTTTTAATTAAAATAACGTATACTTCGGGTAATTAACTTCCTTAAACTTCCGCAACTTACCGGCCGATTATCGATCGTACTAACAAAGTAAATTATTCGTCCTGCATTAAACGCAACCTTTTACATTTTATAATCGTACCGATAACCATCCTTTCGATACGGAATATACGGAAAATTTACGTTTATAACCCGTAAAATACCTTCGTTTTTTACCGTTACCTTAAGTTAAATAACGTAACAAAAACCTAAAGTTACCTTTATTATTTCCGTTAACGCAATAATCGTAACAGTTATTAAAACAAACGCTAATAAAGGTAATAATTTAAAGAACGGAAATAATTCGAATATAACAATCGTATAAAGGTAATTAATTCCATACAAATAGGCTTATTCCTCCCTATTCCGTACGTTTCGTACGTTTATATTACTTTAAAACCACCTTTTTTATTTAACCGGTAACTAAATTATTCCGCTTAAATCTTTATTTTTTTCTTATATCTATATATTTAAGTAACTTAGGCCTTAATCAAGTACTTTTACTTATCGCAATAACTTCTATAGCTTTTCTTTTATAACGTACAAAAAATCGTCCTTTAAGTTTTTAATATTACCTAAAAAGATAACTTTTTCGTTAAACTGTACGTCTCGAATAATAATAACCTTATTAATTAACGGGTTCCAGATCTCGTAGATATTCGTAAATCGGTAATTAATTAAAAAATTAATCTATACTTTAAAATTTAGCTTTTAAAATTTCTGTTCTTTCTTCATGGCGGTAATTGTTATAACGTAAGCTATATAACCGTACATTCGCAGGTAAGCTTGTTAAAATTTCCGATTAAGCATTATAATACCGTTTCTATATACCAGGTAAATATAGTAAACCTTATATAAGCTTTGCCAAAAAAGTACGTATTTAAAAATACGGTTATATAAATATATTATTATTTTAAAAATATATATAATTAAAAACGAAAATAACTTAACGCCACTTCGTATCGTAATCGCTTTCTCCTTAATTATACCCTTTAAACATTTTGCATCCCCGTTTTAAACCTAGGTATATAATATTAAAAGCTTAAGTTTAATATTAAAAGGAGGCGATTATAACATATTTCGAAATTAGTAATTTTTCAAAATCTCGTTATCATATTTAATTACTTATAGAAAAATCTTATCCTAGTTTTTTAAAATTCCTAGAAAATATTTAAACGTTATAATTAATATATTTTACTTTCGGTTCTTAAGGTAAATATCCTAAATAAAACCTAAATATCTGTTAATAACGAATATAACGTATTTATATTTTTTAAAGTCTTTTTCGAAATCCGTAAAATCGATAACAATTCGTTATCCTAATCGGAAAATTCCTTTTTTAAGCTAACAACGTATTTGTTTTTTAACCTTCGCCTTATTATATATTTAGCATTCGATTATTATAAAACCCTTTAGGCGTACTCTTTTTATATAGGATTATAATTAAATAATCATTTCGGGTCTAAGGTATTCTAATCTTAGGTATTAAATCATACCGTTACCAATTCGTAATAATCTCGCTATATATAAATTAATATTTCGTTTATAAAATACGAAAGCTATATAAATAATTATCGCATTAATATTTTCGATAACGAATTAATTAAATTTATTTATTAACATAATAACTACTTAATTATATTTATTTCGAATAAAATTATTAATTCCTCGGTTATCCTATTAATACCTTTTTTTTCGGAGTTACCGAAAAAATATTAAATTATATACGAAATTTTCGTAATAGGCCACATCGTATAAACGTAACGCTTTTAAACCTTTAAAGTTTTAAAGCAATATATTTACTTTTCCGTATCCTTTAATCGGGACGAAATTATTCCTTACGTATATTCCGTCACCTTAAATCGTTATCCTATAATTTAGGAATTTATTAATAAAATTAAAAATATATATCGTAAATCCTAAGTTTAAAATAGACAAATTTTTTAAAAGGTAAAACGTAGCGTTTACCGCATTACGTTAATTAAAAATTAAAAAATACGCCAAAATCCGTTTTACTTCCTTTAGGAATTAATCTATATTTTAAATAATTATTTTCTCTATAGTTTTCAACAAACGATTAATTTTTTCCTTCAAAAACTAATCGGAAGCAATTCGGTCCTAGATTAACGTTAAAACTGCCTTACTGGGTTTAAACTTTATCGGAACTTTGTTAAAAAACGCGTAAAAATATTAAAATAACGTATACAAAAAGTTTAAATACGTTTTATACCGAATTCTTTATACGTTTAACTTTTAACGCTTTCGCTTATTACTGCTATTATTTCGGCCTGCTTAAAAACCTTTACAACTACCTCGTTTCGGTTTACGTCTTAAGGTCTTTTTTTACGGTTAAAAGTTATCTTTAACCTTTTCCTAATTAAAATCGTCCTAATTAAAAAAATCCGCAGGTATCCCGTAAAACGTTAAAAACGTTACCTTAATATTTTTAAATATAGGTTATAAATAAGTTATAATCCAATAATTTAAAAAATTAACTATTACTTCTTAATAGCTAATCGTACCATTATTAATTTTAAACTTTTTTACTATTTAAAACATAATTATCCAAATTCTTACAATAAATACTAATACTATATACAAATCGTTAACTTATACGATCGTTATCTTCGTTTCTGGAATTTTATATCGTTATCCCTGGATTATAACTTTTTACTACTTTACAATTTATTTATCTAACTTCTTTACCGATTTTAAAGTTTGTTTTAACTTTTCGCAGTACTTTCGTTAAGTGTTAATTAAAAGCCTGTTATCGTATACCTTACCGGATTTAACCAGTTTAACGTATTATTTCCGTAAGTTTTTTCTTAAAAAAAAATTTATTTCCCTAATCGCTAAAAATATTAATTCTAAAATTTATTTTATAAAGTCGTTATTATTGTTTCGGAAAATATCGTATTTACGATTTTTGTAAATATATGCCGTAAAGTCTTAATTATAAGCTTATTTGCTTTCGGTTGTTATTTTAAAAGTATTTATTAAATAACTAATATAATCGATTTTTTCGTAAATTTCTCCGGAAAATATAAATATAATCGAAAAACCGCTTAAAGTATTAATTTGTATCGTATAACGGATTTGTCGTTTCGGATACGAAGTTATATTAAGTTTTATTAATTTAACAAGCTACAAAAATAACTAATCAAGATCGATATAATTTTATATATTAAAAACGTACGCTCTGGCCTGGAATTCGCCCTTAAAACGGTCCCAATCTTTAAGTCCGTTATAAATAACGAAAGACGTTAACGATACCGTTATTATTACAATTAATAAAATATACAAATAATTATTACTGATATATAACCTATATCATCTTAATAACAGCTAATTAATTAATAATAACGCAAATTAAACGAATAAAATTCTTAATTATTAAATATAAAGGACATTAGTTATATTATTATATTAAGCTAACTTGTATATATTTCTCGTACGCGTACAGCTTTTATATAACCTAGCAACGGAACATATATCTTCCGATCAGAAGGACCCTTTCCGTATATAGGGTGCGTTTAGCACCCCCTGCTAGCTAATAGTTCTTAACGCCCCCAATCGTGACTGGTCCCACCAGCCACCCCTTAATTGTCGCCGACACGGTGGCGGAGCCGAAGCCCCAACTGGTTTAGTTTCTCTAAGCTGGCGCGACTTAAAGGAACGGTAGCCCAAGCTGGATTTAAACCAGCTATCTCTTAAAACTAACCGAAATAAGGTGCCTAAGCCTGTCGCAATTAAAAGAGACACCTAGGCTCGCGACCACTGAGCCATTAGGCCAAAGGAATTATTATAAGAAACGTTATATTTTTATAAATTTATTTTTTATAGGAACGATTTAAGTAAGTTATTTTAAAACTTAAAAACAAACGTTAATATTATAAATGATATTAATAACTTTAAGAAAAATATTATAATAAATATTAAATTTAAAGGAATTTAAATTATAATAAATAAAGAACCCGTAATTGCTATTTTTGTTTATATTATTAAGTAACTGTTAAAAAGGCTTAATAAAGAAAAAAACGAAATTATAATTAGGTATACGTTATGCAAGGTCGTTAGATTCAAGCCGTATTTTCCAGGCTAATTAGGTATACGTTATATATTAATAACTTCTTATTAAAAATCTTTTCCGGGAAGATATTTTATAAAAAAGGAAGTTATTTAAATCGTAACGTTTTTATAAATCGTAATAAAATTTAGTTATTAACAATTAACGTTTTTCGAAAGAGATTTTTCCTATAGCTTTATAAGAAGCTGGAGTTTATTATTAAGGCCTCGGACTTAATAAATAATAAAAATTATCAATAAGGATTTATATTAAAGGATGTATTCGGTAAGGAAAACGGCAATAACTTAGTAAATAATTTAAAACGCGTATTTTCGAATATTTTTAAAAACGCAAAGGTTTAATAACGGACGAAATTATATTTTTTTTAATATTACCGTTTTTATTACTTTAATACCGAACGATTAATATAAATTATTAAAAAGTTTACGGAGATAAAGTTAAACCTTAATAATGTAAAAAATATCATTTATACAATGTACGACGAAAGAAAAATATAGAAAGTATTATTTATAAACTTTTAAAAACGAAGGAAATATATTAGAAAAAGTTTTTAATATAACGTAAATTAATTAAATTAATTAATATTAAAACTAAAAGATATTTCGGTTTTATTATAAACGATTTATTACGTTATAAAAATATTATTTATTTAAAAATAATAACGAAATTTAATAAAACTTATATGCGTATATTACGTAAATTATGTTAATTATTAGTGTAATTACTTCGTATCTTTAGCTCAGCCTGGATAATACGGCTTGAACCTAACGACCTTATATATTACGTAAATTATAAAACGTTTAAAAATGTTATTATCGGACGAAAAAAGCAAACGTAAAAAAATGCAGATTTTACGTTTTAATAGCGGTAAGGAATTTAATATAACGATAATTAAAAATTTCTACGCAATAAAAGGTATCGAATTAATAATTTCTAACGTATATAATTAATATTAAAACGGAAGTATAAAATAAGAAATACAATTTTTAAAAAACGAAAAACGTACGATTTTCGCATAAATAATTTTTTTTTATATAATTTTAAGATTTGGTAATAAAAATAATAACGTATATTATTAACAAAATAAGCTAGTTTATAATAAAGAATATAATATTAATCGAATAGTTTAAAAACGTATTAGAACCGAATAAATTATATAAACCTGATAATAATTATTTCCGAATTTTCGGTAATAAATATATAATTTTAATTAATTAAAATTATTAAATTAAATAAAAAAAATTAATAACTCGTAAAGTAAAAGGAATATTATTAAGTTATTAAAAGATATATAATTATAAAATATAATTATTAAAAGGCGGTAAGTTATTTATAATATTATATATTATTATTTACGAAAATTTAAAAAAGCTGGGTAAACTTTTTAACCTTAAAGATATTAACCGATTATTTTTATAGCCCGTATAAAAATATTTAAAATACCGTTAAAAATACGGCGTAAAAGTGAAAAAATAAGGATAATAACGTCGTTTTAAAGGATGATACCAACTAAGAAATTAAGTAAATTAAGCGTAAAAAGGGACGCCCGAAAAAAACTATCCTTAAACTGTATACCTTAAAAGCTTTAAATAAAGCTTTAAAGTTAATTTAAAAGTTAAAGCTAGTTTTAATTTAAAAGATAAGGGTAAAGATGGTTTATATACCTTTTATTTTAATTTATTAACGTTAAATAACGATAAAAACCGTTTTAATAACTTTAAAAATACGGATTAAGTTATTTAAAACGCTTACGAATATAAATAAGTAATTAATATATTATATATTAATATTTATAAGTTATTTATTATTATAAATAACGGCCTATTTTTAAACAAAGTTATAAAAATCCCTAAAATAAAAATATAACTTAAGGTTATTTTTATAAAGATTAAAGAAAACTTTTTATACAGAATTTTTAAATTTACGTTTTTTAATAAAATAACCTAAGAGAATTTTATTAATATTAAATAGATATTAAAAAAATATACGTTTATAAAAGAGCTAAATAAATATAAGGTATATATTTATATAAAAGGATTTATATAACGAAAAATAAAATTAATTATAACGAAACCGTAATAAATACCGTAAAGGTAATATATTAAAAAATCTTAATAACGTTAACGTACTATACAAGCGAGTCGCTTATATAAGCGAGTCGCTCGTTTATTACGTAACTTTCTTTATATTAATTTAAAATATTATAAAATAACCATTTCTTAACCGATTTATAAATAGTTTTCATTATAATGTTATTTTTTATTTATAATTTAATATCTATCATTAAAACCCGATTTAAAAACGTTAAGATTTAATTATTTTAATATAAAATTAAAATTTATACTTTTATATAAAAATAAGAAATAAATTCGTATATTTATGAAAGTTATATTAAATTATGCCATTTTTTAATATCTTCTTAATTAGTACGTAATGGATAAGTACGTGAAATCGCAAAATTGCTGCATTAATATTTATTAAAATATAACTTGATTTATATTTTTAGCCCTTAAATCAGACCCACTTTTTTATATCTTTAAAATAAAATTATTTATAAAATTAAAAAAAATAATATAACGTTTAATATATTACTTAAAAGCCGTATATAAAATATGAATAATTTTTATTACGTATTGGCTATTTTATTAACGATTTTAATAAAATATTTAATAATATAAAATATATTAATAACATTACTAAAACCCGTTAGATCCGGATGCAACTTTGCTGATCCCTGTAGATTTATATCCTAAATAAGTATGCAAAATTATAATAAATTTTATTACGTTTTCGTAAAGTTATAAGCATTATATCAAATATAAAATTAGTTACGTAATAAACGAGCGACTTGCTTGTATAAGCGACTTACTTGTGTATTACGTTAACCGTTTTTTTAAAATAATATATATTTTAAATAGATTTTATTAGCCTAATAGCTCAATGGTCGCGAGCCTGGGTATCTCTTTTAATTGCGACAGGCTTAAGCACCCTGTTTCGGTTGGTCTTAAGAAACAGCTGGTTCAAATCCAGCTTGGGGCACCGTTTCTCTAGGTAGCGCCAGCCTAAAGGAGCTGACCAATTGGGGCTTCGGCCCCGCCACCGTGTCGGCGACAATTAGAGGGTTGGGGGCTCTCAACCAATTAATCGTATACCTAATCGTTAGTTGCCGTATTATATAACCCGCATTACGTTTTTCTATCCGACCCACCAAGGGGTACGGTTTTTTCGGAAGTGCTCTCCGGTCGCACTTGTACAGAACCATTTATGTACATGTATGTAATAAGCGGATCGGCTGTATATATATACATAGCTAAATACCTTAATAACACTTTACCTTACTTAAATAGATTTTATTATTATATCTTTAAACGCTAAATTAAAGGAAGATATTTATATAAAACAATTTCTAATATTAAAACAATATTTTAATATATATTTAAAAAATAGAGAGATATATAATTTTTTCTTTAAAGAAGTTATTAAACTAATAAACCTACTATACGGTTTAAAGCAGGCCGGAACTACTTAATAAGAAAAAGTAAAAAAATATTTACGAAATAAGGATTTTATCCGTTAATTTCGGATAACGCGATATATTATAACCTTAAAATAAAAAACGTTATCGCCTTATACGTAAATAATTTCCTATTTTTCGGCCTTAATAAGTAACGTCTTAAGGATATCGTTAAAAGGATTATTAAAAACGTCTTAATTAAAAACTTAAGTAATACGGATTAATATTTAAGCGTACGAATTATCCGTTATTTTACTAATAAAGGATATTAAGTTAAATTAATAATAATATATTAAAAAGTTATTAAAGTTACTTAATTTAAACGAAATAAAAAAAAATTTATATTATTCGTTAAAAATTACTTAAACCATATTATAGGTTATAACGGCAAAATTAAAAAAAATATTTAAATATATAAACTTAATAAGAAAATTTAGTTTTTTAAATTATATTAACAAATTAAATACGGCGTTTATAATGTTAACTTAAGTAAGGTTTATAAGTAACCCGTTACTTAAATACTAAGAATATATTAAAAAATTAACGAAATATTTAAACGGTATATTATATATATATTTTCGATTCTCTTTAAAGAAGACGTAACCGTAAAATCAAATTAAACAAATAGATAAATTATGCTATTAATTACTAAGCTTTATCAAACCCCAACCTTCTTACAGCCCCTATTAACGACTATTCTTAACGGAATTTTAAACGGTTTTCGCAATCCGGAACAACCGGATAAACTATCGCTCGTAATTCTTTAAC
The DNA here is from genome assembly GCA_004155055.1 of Monosporascus sp. CRB-8-3. Lineage (NCBI taxonomy): Eukaryota > Fungi > Ascomycota > Sordariomycetes > Xylariales > Monosporascus > Monosporascus sp. CRB-8-3. The sequence goes on along the minus strand of QJNZ01001431.1, from coordinate 3,287 downwards.
TTATATCGATCTAAAAATTAAATTTCGACGTTTTTAAACCCGTTATCGTTATCCTTTAATTTTGCCAGCAATTTTTCTATAAGCTAGATATTTTTTAATATAAATTTATATAAAAATCGATTATTTCTACCGTTTTAAATTAAATTATATCCGAAAATTAAAAATAAAACCCGTTTTTTTTTGAAAAAATTGTTAATATTAACAAAAATATCGATATATTTTACTCGGCCGATTATTTTATTTAAATTAAGTAACTTAATTAAAACTATTTCCGTAAAGATTCCGGAAATACGGAGTACTAGGACTTTATATTCGGACTTAGCCAGTATATCCTAAAATTAATCGAAATTAAAGAAGTCGTAAAATTAGCAAAGGGTTACAAAGTAACTATCTTATACGGACTTAAGATTTACCGCGAAAAACTTAACATCTTTTAAGTTATTATTTAAGATTCCCCCTACTAAACCAGCTAAAAAACATAAGGTTTATCAAGGTCGAAACTTATCGGCATTACGTAACAATCGGCTTCGGAATAAAACTTTCCGTAACCGAGGTATAATTTATCGTTACTATAAAAACCATTAATAATTACCGTATTCGAAAATATTAGGTAAAATATCTATCGTATTAATTATTAATATAATTACTCCGTATTTTAGTTTAACCTGGATAATACGGCTTAAACCTAATAACCTTGCATATATTTTATCGGTACCGGAAATTATAAAAAGATTATTTATATTATAAATATAATAATTTAAAGTTATTCGGAAAAATAAATATAAACTTTATAAATAATTACCAATTAATAAAGTTTATAATAAGATATATATTTTTTATAGTTATAAGGTTTATTTTATAAATTTCGAAGTTATATGATATTATTATTAAATATATTACGGAAAAAGAATATATAAAAGTAAGAACAACAATTATATAATCAGCTAGGATTAAAAACTTTTTAATAAAGTTAAAAATTATATTTAAAGGTTTTATTTTTATTTTAAAAAATAATATAAATACGTTTAAATAAGTAAAAAAACGTAAATAATACGAAAAAAACATTATATTTAAATTAAATATTATTACGTACGTTAAAAAGTCTAAAAAGAAAATATTAACTTTTAATACGTAAAAAGTAAAAATAATTCTATTAACGGATTTATAAAGCTATTTAATAGGATAAACTTTAAACGATTTATAATTAACTTAAGATTTAAAAAAATATAAGATAAATTAAAAAATATTTAGGATTTAATTAAAGTAATAAGTAAAAAAATAATTTCGTTAAACCTCTTTTATAAAAAAAAACCATATTCTTATTAAAATATATTTATTATTATTAAAAGTAATAATTACGAAATTCTTTAACGATTATCCGAAATATCCGTTTATTTATTAATTTAAAAACTTTAACTTTTTATAAAATTAGTTTTAATTATATATAGTTATAATTTTCTACGTTAAATTTTACCTAAAGTCGTTAATATTTTATATATGGCTTATAATTAATTAATATCTCTTAATTAACTGGAAAAAAAATTTATTTAATAGCTTTTTATAAAAGAGAATTTAAAAAATAATAATTTTAATTACTAGTATTACCGTTAAAAAATAAAACCGATTTTTAAAGTTATAAAACCTTTAATATAATAAATTAACATATATAAAATATTTTCTTATATTAACGGCTAACTTAATTCGAAATGTTTTAAAAAAATAGGCACCGTATTTTAAAACGGTTGCGAAAAAACGGTAATACGAAAAAGCCGGTTCTAATTAAACGGTTTATAAGGTATAAAATTATTCGATAATAGTTTCGTAAAGTTATAGATTTTTAAAATTTCGTAGATATTATAAATTACGTAACTATCCGGTTCCGTAGTATGATACGTTAATTTAATATAATTTAGTAGTTAAGAAATTAAATATTTATAATAGTAAAAAAAACGTAAGCGGTAGGCTTACAGTTTACGTTATTCGCTTATTTAATGATTATTTTCGCCTTCGTAATCTCTTTATTTTATATAATTAAATTACTGCTTAACGATTAAGGTTAGTTTCGTATAATTCTCCATCGCTTCCGTTAAAGGTTGTTCCCTCTCTAATAGGTTTAAACGGAAGGGTAATATACCGAAAAGAATCGCTTTTGTTAGCGTTATAACTGGGCATCTCTTTCTGCGCCGCTTTAATGGAAGGCCAGATTATGTTTAAGATATCGTCATAGGATAGGCCAATGCCGGCCTCCGAGAGAAATAGCAACAGTCCAGGCTGCACCCTGCCAGCCCCAAACAGGACTGGATCTCTAACAACTCGGTTTCGATGAATTAGTCCTCCGATTAGGAGCGGGTTGATCTTCCCTCCAATAACCAATACGATAGTATCATCGAGCCTTGAGAAGAACTTATAGGCCTCAATGTCGAGATGCTTCTTTGAAAAGACCTCTCGTGGCTTACGAGCCATCGTCTCAGTTTGCCATGGTCTTGCTGGGTAACCCGGAGAGGCAAATGAGCTCCAAAGGCCCAGAACCCCTTCTTCAATCTCATAAAGGGTCGAATCCTCTCACTGGGCTTCAGGTAGTTCTATAGTTTGTCTTCGACTGGTCTCTCGGATGTCATCGGCTGACCCTTTTTTGTCCTGAGCGAGCCAGATGGATATTACACGATTGCCCTATAAATTAGGGAGGGCGACTTACAATCCATCTGACAGAGGAGCCTTACCCCCGTCCCAGAAATTACCTAGTGTTTCAGGGCATGGCAATCCTGCGTACATGACGGTCCTGCGTCTAGCGAGGAGCTCGACAGCATAGTCGTCTTGAGCTAAAGTTTCAGAGTATAAGGAACTGCATGAAATATATCTAAGTTACAATCTTCTAATGCTTTTACAAGGTTGTGACTATTCGGAGGAAGACTCCCGTTGCATAGATGAACGCTTGCCGGTGTAAAACGATTTGCAAAGCGTCGAAATCCCGTGAGAGTAATAGAGCCGCATCCTGATGAACCCTTCCATCGGAATATTGCTAACTCTGTAATCGTTCGGTGTCGCGCGGTAGGACAGATACACTGGCTTTGGGAGTGAGGTCGAGCCACTGGAGTGCAAGATCCAGGCTGTGTGAAGCGTCTCTTTCTGTGGATCGAGCTTCCATCCATTCCGTTGTGCATGCCGCTGGTAATTGGCTGACGGTAGCAGTCTTCAGAGACAATGACATGTCTTTTTATGTTTCCGAGCTCGGATCGTAAGTGATTCGCCATGTCTTTAAAAGACTTGAGCGGCGCACGTACCAATTC
>QJNZ01001430.1:0-14251 GCA_004155055.1 Monosporascus sp. CRB-8-3 | reverse complement strand
TGCTGGGGGTGTGGGAGAAGTCGCTCGCCCCCGCGTCCGCCGCCACCGGCGGGCGAGGCGGCGGTTTCGGCCCCGGCGCGGGTGCGGGAGATGACGCCGAGTTGCGGGAGGTGCTAAAGGAGTTCTCGGCGCTGCTGCGGAGCGGCTCGGGCTCCGGGGGCGCGGCCGAGGAGCAGGATGAGGAGGAAGAGGGGATCCCGCAGCAGCGGGTGTCGGCGCACTTCGCGCCGCTGTTCGGGGCCGTGGCGCGGGCCCTCGGGCTCACGGCGCGGCAGGCCGCGTACGTGTTCGTGCTGGGCCACGTGCGGAACCTGACGTCGGCGGCCATGCGCGCCGGCGTGTTCGGCCCCTTCCAGGCGCAGAAGATCCTCGCGGGCGCGGGCGCGCAGCGCCTCGTCGCCGCCGCCATCGACAGGGAGTGGGACACCCCCTTCGAGGACGCCGGCCAGACGGCGCCGGTCCTCGACCTCTGGGTCGGCAGGCACGAGATCTTGTATTCCAAGATCTTCAATAGTTGATATTCGGGATTTCGCGCGGGCGAATGGTTGGAAGTTATGGTTGGAAGTTACGGTTGGAACGTGTTGATGATTATCGTGTCTTGCTGGCTAGAGGTGCTGGTATTTATGAGAATTCGGGAATTGCCAAGTGCTGTTGTTGTGGTGTGTACATTCAGCCCATGCCGAACTGATCTATGCTATGTATTACATTATACCTATGATCCTACTCATTGTCCTCATCGTCGCTGTCACTTCCATAAGCAACTAACGGCCCTGCTGGCGCTGCCGTCTTTGCCTTTGGTGCCGTTGATATCTTCGCCGTCTTGAGCACCGCTAATGTGCTGCTTGGCAAAATTCCGCCGTCTGAAGCCTGCTCTTGTTGCTGTTGCGGTGCCGCAGGAGCAGCAGCAGCGGATTCTGCCCAGGGTATGTTATCCTGGCCACCCACTTCGCCATTCTCGATCATTAGATGTTGCTCGTGCTCTAACTCGTAGCCTTGTCGTCCTAAAGGATTGACCGCCTGTGCGCCCCGGGCGAAATACACGTCATCCGGCGCCTCGTAACCCTCCAACCCGAAGCTGCTCTCGATCTTGCGCCGTTTTCTAGCCTCGGGATCCCGCCCCTCGATCTCGGCAACGAAAGCCTCTGGTAGTGCTCTCCTGATGGCCTCCGCAGCTTGTTCTTCGACTCGTCTCGCCTCTCTGGCCTGCGCCATCGGGTTCGGATCAGCCGTCGCCCAGCGGACGTTCAATACCTCGTTGTGGTCTAGCGATTGGTGTGCCATGGCCTATGTCACGTTCTAAGTTAGCAATTGCTTCATAGGGAATTGGTAAGGACGTAAATAACTCCAGGCAGATGCTCACCTCCTTCGCAAACTGCGCGTTGGCCTCGTTCGTATACGTGATGAAAGCAACGCCCCTTGTGTTCAACACGCGAATACGCTCCACCTGCCCCCACTCCGCGAAGTGACGGGCGACAATTTCTTCAATATCGTCGCTGACGTGGATGCGGCCGACGTAGATGGTCCGGTTGACGCGGGAGAAGCTGCCCACGCCGCCCATGTCGTCGCGGTAGTCGGAAAACTTGTCACGGCCGAAGCAGTCGACGTTGGGGTTGAAGAGGTCGTGCACGCCGGGAAGGCGGTGCAGGTACTCGCAGTCCTGGCCCTTGGGGCAGATGCCGCGCGCGAAGAACAGGCAGAAGTACGAGCCGGGGACGCGGTCGGCACGCGTGTACCCGCTGTCCCGTGCGATGTTGCACCGCCCCTTCGCCGGCGTCTTAGACAGGTACTTGTCCTCCCGGTCGCCGCCCGACCACTTGTTGTACCATATGTTGAAGATGGTGCCCGTCTGCGGCGGCGGCTCCGACGTGATGAAGGACGGGTCGACTTGCGGCCGCGCCGGACGCTTCTTGCGGATGATCTTCTTCACCTTCTTGGGCGCAGGCGCGGCGACTTCCGTGCTCTGCGCCGTTAGGGCGAGGTCACTTTCCTCTGACATGTTGGCGTTGTATGTAGTCGTGGAATTGTATGAGGGATTCGAGGTTTACCTAGCATTAGGCTGCGTCACCGATGGCAAGGCTGGGGAATGATATAGTATCGACTTATCAATTCCAACTTTTTGGGTGCAGAGGCATTGCCACCGCGTTTACCGCAAAATACCTCATAGTGGAGAGTTAGAGCCCCACCCCTTTTCCCATATACACTTATGCAACCTCAATATGCATCTATATGCATACATTATACGTCATGTAACCTTTGTTCCGCTGGCTTCAGAATTCCCAATCCTTTAGTTCATGATATGTGCACGTATGCAATGTAAGCCGTTAACGAATTTGCTAATTCTTCGGTGGATTCTGGTAAGGTGGGCCATTGTTCAGCTCATCATTCGGCGTATACGTAGTACATACGGTAGACTTTTCCTCGAGAGGGCACTTTCCCCAGCTTTCGGCCCCTCTAAATCCAGGGATCCTCCCAGTCTAGCGCCCCAAACTCGGTGTAGCCGCTCCTGGGAGAACCCCCGAAACAGCTGAGGAAACAGCCCATCTGCAGCTTTAGGGGGTGCCCTACCCCGCCAAGGCGTACCTACTACCTTCTAAGTAGACTTACCTCGGCCCCAGTGCTGTAGCGCCTCGGTAGCTTGCCTACCAGTTATTAGCGGCTATATAACAGGTATGAAATTACAACTACGTTGTAGACACTTTCTATTACAACTTGAGTAAAGTTCTTGGGTTATTTTGAGTCTTTACCAATTCAGGCTCGTAATTAATCGTCTTTATCACCACAATTCTAAATATTGTAGCGGAGTTTTTTTGAATCGACCTCTATAACGCTGCCATGTCCGCTCAGATACCCGATATCGTATGTGGTCCATAAGCCAAGCCTGTATCATGAGCGTTGCTCCCGAATCAGAGCTCACGCTTCTTTAGGTCAAACATCGCGTCAGCGATAAGGCGAAGAGGACTTTGGACATAGTCGCCAAGTTTGTCGAAGAGGAATGCATACCGTAGGTAAACCGTGGAGTCTCATACGCAACCTGCTGAATGCCGCCCAGGGCAGATCCTGTGCTCGAAGCACAGATTGGTGAGGGTGATTCACGATGGGATCACCACCCTCCAATCGTCGATGAACTAAAGGTTAAGGCGAGGAAGTTGGGCCTCTGGAACATGTTCTTCCCGAAGGGCCACTACAAGGAGTCGCCTGGCTACTCGAACCTGGAATATGGTTTGATGGCAGAATGGCTAGGCAAGTCAAGAGTAGCTTCGGAAGCCACCAATTGCGCAGCACCGGATACCGGTAACATGGAAGTGCTGGCCAAGTATGGCAACGAGGCGCAAAAGGCCCAGTGGCTAAAGCCGTTGATGGACGGGGAAATCCGATCAGCCTTTCTGATGACTGAACCTGACGTGGCATCTTCGGATGCGACAAATATCCAACTAAACATGAGGAAAGAGGGCGACGAATGGGTCCTCAATGGCACCGTAAGTACTCTCTCTATTCGGGAACTAAACATCAAGTGGCTGACGAGAGGCAGAAATGGTGGTCCAGCGGTGCCGGCGATCCCAGGTGTAAAATCTACGTTGTAATGGGCAAATCAGACCCCAACAACAAAGACCCATACAAGCAGCAGTCCGTCATCTTGGTCCCGGCGAATACGAAAGGTATTACCATCCACCGGATGCTTAATGTCTATGGATACGACGATGCCCCCCATGGTCATGGCCATATCTCATTTAACAATGTCAGGGTGCCAGCCAGTAATATGGTTCTGGGCGAGGGTCGGGGCTTCGAGATCATCCAAGGCCGGCTGGGGCCTGGCCGCATCCACCACGCTATGCGGAGCATCGGCGCTGCTGAGCGTGCTCTGGAGTGGCTGCTGATGAGAATCAACGACCCGAAGAAGACGCCCTTCGGCAAGCAGCTGAGGGAGCACGGGGTCATTCTCGAATGGGTCGCAAAATCTAGGGTCGAGATCGACGCGGCCCGCCTCATCGTGCTCAATGCGGCCGTCCGGATGGACGACCTAGGGCCGAAGGCGTCTCTGAAGGAGATCGCCCAGGCCAAGGTCCTGGTGCCGCAGATGGCGCTGACGGTCATCGACCGCGCTGTGCAGGCCTTCGGTGCCGCCGGCATCAGCCAGGATACGCCGCTCGCCAGCATGTGGGCACAGATCCGGACGTTGAGACTCGCGGACGGGCCCGACGAGGTCCACCTGCAGCAGATGGGCCGGAACGAGAACAAGAGGGGCGCGGAGGTTACCAAGAAGATCCTGGCCCAGAAGCAGAAGACGGAGCAGTTGCTGAAGCAGAACAACGTGAAGCTGTACCAGCCAGGTGCAAATATCAAGGCGAAGCTCTAAAGGACCTATGGGCGCTTAATGCTAGCATGCCCTCACAATCCATCTGTCTGTATACTCACTAGCGTTTGGGAATTCGAAACTGAGGACTGGGTTGACCATAAATGAGACCTCTATCTATGTACATTTGTGCGTGAAAGAGGGCAACTAAAAACCAGAATCCGGTTCAAGGAACTGTTTGCATGAAGATGTCTATTCTGTTTGGTTAATACAAGAATAGATAGTACCATATTATCACACTTGACGCTTATTTTCTTTACTTACGACCTGCTATGTCCATGTCCCCGTGATCCGGAGAACTTCCAATGCTGGCGATAGAATCTCCGGAGCTACCGTAGCTAAGAGCTTCCTTATACTGTTTAATCCGATGTCTTTTGTGTTCAGGTATGGTGAAGGCTGGCCGGCCACCTCGCCCTCTGGAGCGACAGAGACGCCACTACGGATGCTAGATGGAGGCTCTTCCTCGCCATCACGTAGAGGGGTGATCATAGCGGCACACTGTGGTCTTCCCCCAGTCAGCTATCAGCCGATTTGGTTGAGTAAAAGCTGGTCCGCATCAGCTATATTAACGTATGCTTTAACGTGCCATATCATGCCACACACATCGACCCCCGTGCCTTGAACCATAACGATAGCTTCCCTCAATAAGACATGCTTCCGAAGTTACGACATTACTGGACGTAGTTATTGGATGTAGGTGTGAATCCGTGATTGCCCCTTACTACTCTTGCAAGGGGATATCGGATACATGACTCACATCATGCACCCCGGACCCAGCACCTTATAGAAGTTGTATTAATGAATGCCTTATTATTGGTAGGGCAGTGATGAACCGAACCTACAGTAAACCTCAATATTGTTTAGATGTGGCTTGTTGCGGGGCATGCACGTAGAACAGCGGGTCCAATTCTTGGCATCTGCCGAACCGGGGTCCTACCCCTGTTGCTTCCGTCGCGTTGCCCGGCCGACATGTTGACACAAATTATCTCTAAACTTTCCGCCCACAAAGCCATTTTGACACCAGCGGACCAGATTGCGCCTGCACTGCACAAGTTACAGACTAGATTACTTAGCTCTTCAATAAAGAAGACTTGAGACCCCGTCGCGTCCGTCTTTTCCTCCAGTCAGAACCCAAAACATTCCACTGCGCAGATTGCACACAGAGAAAACCGCATCTACCAATCTTCGCAATCGTCGCATCTCCATCCCATCCAACTAAGGACTAGACTACATTCCTTAAGCATCCCATTCCATCACACACGCATAACCCAGAAAAAATCCAGACATAGGAACCAAATCAAATTCCCCGCAATGTCGCCTACCAACGTCCTGTCCGAGAAAGACCGCAACGTCTCAGTGCACACCCAGCAAGACGCGACCGCCGGCAAGCCCGAGATTAAGAGCATGGAATACCACCGCCAGGTCCTGCAATCTAAGATGGAAAACAAGTACGTTATCCCTTCAAATACAGGCGCATGCGCAGACAAGAAATTTTTTTATCGTCCCGTCCCTCAAAGCGCAATCTATTGACGCTAATGTTTCCTACTCCTAGGGGCGGCCAGACCACCACCTCTCCGTCGGACGAGATCATGAGCCCCTGCACAGCGAAGCTGACCAAGATGCGCGGCAAGCAGGCTAGCAAGTACGTATTACCACCCCCACCATGCGGGCCTACTTACCTATCTACTCCCTTCCTTAATCGCCGTGAACGGAGATAGACATACTGACTCGATTTTTTCCCCCAATCTGCAGAGCGAAGCCCAAGTCCCTGTTCGCGCAGGCGTCGGCCAAGAAGTTCAGCGGCGAGAACGTCTTCGGCGCTAGAAACGCCACGCAGTCTCCCCAGGAGAATGGCGGCCAATCCTGCAACTAAGCCTGCTTCCCCGCCAATCTGCGGCGGAGAACCGACGTACTCACAACCCTCTTCGATTCGTTTTTCTGTCTGACCGCCGAGTGGAAGGGGGAATGGGACCACAGGACTTTCTCTTCTTCTCCGGTAGAAACGGACTCTGTTTTGCGATGTGTTGTAGAATCAATGGGGTAATGGCGTCCGGAATGGCACGAAAGGGCTTGCCTAGGTTCAGGTCTGGCTAGACTTCGCCCTCTTCTCAGGGTAGAGAGAGAGGCTCTTTGTAACGGCATGATTTAATGAATCAACGATGATCATTCATAAAGCAACACAAAAACGAAAATGTACTCTTGACGCTTGATCCGTTAACAGGAATTCTCATCATGCTTTATACCCGCTAACTATATAGACCACATCTTCATCCGCTACCACATGTCCCAAGCCGACTCTCTGCGGTACATGTCTCGCGCTAGCACCCCATACCAAGGCGTATTTGTAGGTGTCCTTCATTGTCCGATGGATGCGATCGCACACATCCTCGATGGTGGAGTTGTTGCGGACGATCAGGGCCTCGCTGAAGTCGGGATCATTGCCTTTTCGCTTCGTGTAGATCCGGATGAGCTGCAGCTCCTTCCAGCACCGGTCCACGACGTCCTGGATGCCGAGGTCCAGCTCACAGCTCATGACGGCCGTGTTGGGCTCGCGCGCCAGCTTGTCGAGGAACTCGATGGACACGCTGTCGATCTTGTTGTAGACGTACAGGCACTTGATGTACTTACGGTGGTCCTTCATGATGACGTCGATGAGGTCGTCGACGGTGGCCTCGTCATCCCGCACCAGCACCTCGACGTTGAGGAGCTTGTAGTCGCGTAGGATGTTGAACACCATCTTCTCGTCCAGGTTCTTCGGCGGCGACTGGAACGTGATCTTCATGCCGCCGGCTTTCTTTTGCTTCAAGTAGATATTCCTGGCGGTAGGAACAGCAACGATTCGTCAGCCCATATAGAAAATCAAGCCCCAAAACGTGGAATCAGTCCAGGCAGAGAGGCTTCATAGCATCATGTATGCATGCATGGACTCACGGTGGTTCCCTGTTGAGCCGGATGCCGACGGCTTCCAGCTCGGCCTCGAGCAGGGCGCGCTGCTCGGCGCGCTTGGTGGCGTCGAGCACCATGAGGATGAGGTCGCTCGTCTTGGCGGCAGAGATGACCTGGCGGCCGCGGCCCTTTCCCTCGGCGGCGCCCTCGATGATCCCCGGCAGGTCGAGCAGCTGGATCTCGGCACCGCCGTACTCGAGCACTCCCGGGATCGCCGTCAGCGTCGTGAAGGCATACGACGCCACCTCGGACCGCGTCTTGGTCACCTTGGACAGGAACGTCGACTTTCCCACCGAGGGAAACCCCACCAGCGCTATCCGCGCATCACCACTCTTGCTCACGTCGAAGCCCGCGCCGCCCCCGGAGCCGGAGCCCGGTCCAGGTTCGAGCAGTTGCGCCCGTAGCCGAGCGAGCTTTCTAATTTCGTATCAGCTGGGTGAGCCACGATTATGTGCAACTACGGGGAGGCTCCGCCACTTACCCCTTCAGAAGACCAAGGTGATATTCTGAAAAGGAGTCAGTACGACACGGGGTTCGACCTCCGTCCTCGATAGTGTCTCACCGGTCGCCTTGTTCTCTACGGGCCATACTAGGTCAGCTTTGTCACAACAGACACCGGAAGCGTAACATCCTTACTCTGAGTCCTTCTCATCTCATCTTCAATCCTAACCGTTGTTAATCAGCTTCATCGCATTCGGTTGGGAGGCGACTCTTACTCCTTGATCTTGTCCGTAATGTTCACCATCTTGGCGATTTTCGAAGAATATCGTCGAGATGGTGAACTCTAGGTGATGGAAGAAAATAAAGATTAATCTACGCCAAATCTATGCTGGCTATGAAATTTACCTCATAATGAGATCTCGTCCTTATATTTGCCCCGCGGTCCCACCATCAATCAATCTCAATCGTTCGAAGGTTCCCACATCTCCAGCGGCAGAATCGGGACGTGGGGTAGTCCGCACAGACCAAGTGGGCTTCACCGATTACCTCTTTGGGGGCTTCGATCTTACGCACCGATGCCTCCGTAACGTCTCTTCTCTCAATTTCTTAATGCTGTACTCCAAGAAAAATGAGCGGTGGCCGTGATACAATCCTCTTCATACCTGCTGAAGAGATCTAGCGCCCACTCTAGATAAGCCCATCCCGAGACATTTTTTTGGTCTGAAAGGAGGCTGTCAACCTCCTAGGTGGCTGTGGTTGCGGCTTCATATGATCTCTTTTGCGCAAACCTTTAGAAAATTTCTGGCTCGGGCTACCTTTAAGTAACATTCACTCGCGTGTCAACAGCTACGGTCACAGGTATTTTGGTCATGTCATACTTAATAGTTGTTCCTTCCCGGCCACAGGTCCAATAAGTCTCGCCTCAGAGAAGTCCTTGATTATTTCTTGCGCCTTGAGGATAGGTTACTCAGCAGCCGCTCAAAGACCTCTACGACGTTGGCGTTGATAGCCCCTCAAGGCTTGCATTCCACCGGCGGTCGGAATCTTATCGCTAGCATTCAGTATAGTATGGAACGCAGGAAAATTAGTCTCGGATCCGCAAGCATTTCCTCCTGTGGCCGTATAAAAATACATATAACGCCTTACCTGATGACGGTCGAGCGCCCGGTGGTTTGTTAAATTCTGATCCTTGTTTTTTCAGACGGACTCATCGCCGTTCCCGAACTTCCCAAATAGCCACTTTGCAATTCTGGTCCCAGGCTGGAAACGGATATTAAGATAGCACTTAAAAGGGGGTTGGGAGAGGGAAATAAAAAAGTTGAAAAAATATTAGCGTGCCCAGGAATCGAACCTGGTTTCCTCCGGCCCAAGAACTTCCTCTTTGCAGAGGCGGGCTTATAAACCTCCCCCTTCAGTCCTTTTTATCGTGCATTGGCGGAGAGCCGGCGTGCGTACCAACGACACCTGCGCGCCTTGTTTCTCGGTTGAAAATTTTGCACCCTATTAGGCATTTTATACCTACCTAACCACCCTGCTTCCAGGGGAACTGTTACCGGAGAAACAAACCCCCGTTGCTACCATTCAATTGATTACGCTCATAGGTAATTTGCCATAATACCTCGTAGCCATAGGTCTTCTAGAAACAAGTAAATCAAACCCCGACGAGATGACACGAGGGATCTGAGCACGTGCCAAATCTGTGTTCGGCACTACCATATGAGTACGACCATGTCTATTCAACCTCGGCGGTTAAGACCTTCTTTTGCACTTGCCAAATATGTAGGCGAGTTTCACAGCTTCAAGCCACTCTGCAATAATACAGTAGGCCATGATATTATCCTATAGGAAAAAAAAAATACCTGGATGATCTATAGCTCCCTGCCATTGTTCCAACCCAGTGTACAAAATTTCTCATCTCTCTACATTGAACGCCGTCTTCAGGTGCTCGAACGAAGCTTCTTGCGGTCATAGCTTGCCAGTCGTACACCCTACCTTGAGCACGTTTTCAGTAAGACAGCCCTGCTAAACACATCGCTTGACGCGCATCTCAATATTGCCGTCCTACAGCTCGTGACGGCCAAAGAAGCGGCCTTGTCGAGATAGGCGTACCGGGGTCTGATAAGGATCCTACGCTAGAGAGCCTCGTCCAGGTTTCTACTGCGGTTGCTGGTCAGTACACAGTATGCCATCGTGGTACTCGATAGTCAGTGCTTTGTCAAGGCCACGAGCGAGCGACAACAGCACGACGCTTTCTTTTTCCCCTGCCCCAGATTATGTCTCCGAGGCGTTTCTGTGTATGGTTTGACCCTACGCGCAGGCTAGAATAAGTGCTTGGTTGGCTGTCGACGAGACCAAACATCTTCATTAGATTGGATGCTAGACATGCATTACAAGAAAAGATCCGGCCGTTTCTTGGACTCGGCACATAGACCCTCCACGAAAGGATCGAAGCCACAAGCTGCTCGTAGTCAGAGGCATCTATTTGCTCCAATAGGGAATTGTGGCCGGATCCTCCGTCCAGAACTGCGTTCGTATCCTGAGACGGGTAGGGCATGTTCTTAGCGAATGGAATGGTAAACACCATCAACGGGTTAGAAATTTCGGTGTATTTTCGTTGCCGACCACACATACCGACCTGTTAGGACCTCTCCTGAGGGACCGCCGACGAACAATGAAATCATGGTGAGCTTCGGTACTCCCAAAGTGAGCCGTTAATTAAGGTTCAGGATTCAGGTGAGAGGCCTGCCGCTTCCCAGTACTAGGAGCGCGGTGTTCCTGCGAGACTTTGAGAGCTTAGAATGAAGCAGATGGAAGGCGAATGATAACACTCGATTAATTTACCTCAGCTCGGAAAGCAGGTATTAGACGATGGGGGTGGGGGTGGTGCTGTCGAAGCGCGTTTTCAAGAACCCTCTCAGGTCCTGATCCAAATAATTGACACCCTTTTGGTTAGTATGTACTAAGAAAGTGTGTAATTATTTTGATCATGACCTGCGTCTCTACCCACACTGTTTTCATATCTGGTTATTCCTCCCCGCATTCAAGGCGAATACAAATGCCTCAAGCCTGCTGTAGTGGGCCTATACTCGTCAAGTCTTGTCCAATATTCTTTATAATTCCTTCTTTCTAGAACCACGGTAGTTGCTCAGAAGAAGCCGCCCGCCATGACTTTCTTGCATCTTAACTCTAGCTCTCCCATTTACTAGGAGCCTGGGGACAAAGGGGCCTTTAATAAGCACCCTTATCTCATGCTGGCAAGCCTAAAGATCAGACAAAGCTTGCTGCGCTACGCTAGCGACAGAATCATCATATTCCTTCGAAAAGAACAATATTCCCATGGCTGCCATGGTAGGCGCGAGCTAGAGAGATAGCCCAACTGCCACACGCGCCTAAATGACGGTTGCGGGGCGATGGGGTGTTGAGACGACAGCGTTACCTGGCCCCGTAGTCAATCTACTTACAGTACGCAGGGGTATTTTCAGTTAGTAGCCTCCACCAGGGCCATTCCAGAGCCATGCGAATATTGTTATGTATATTTTTACGGGATCATACGGCATATAATGTTTTTGCCAGTTACCGTTATTGCGAATCTTTCGAGCCTCGATACCAGCCCTTTACGGCTTACGAACCAAACTATACAAATTCGCTGGGTACTGCGCTCAACCGGCCGCAGGGAGGATACAGCTTAGACTGCCGCATGGCAACGCGTCTACGGACATGACCTACTAGATGGGTCTTTATGTATGTAAAGTAATTCCTAGCCTAGCACGCCCCAATGCCCTATGGGAGGCTCTGGAACGACCGCTACGCGGCCGTTCCCCGGCGTTAAATACTACAACAACAACACTTATTGCGAATCTTTGACGAGTTACTAAAGATCGATTCGAACGTAATGAATAATATATTTTATACGTTTTAGAGTTTAAATGTTATATATATATTCAACTTTTTCTTTTATTTTTCAAGTGATTTTTAGTTTTCGAAACTTATTTCCGATAGATGACTTATTGTCTTACTCGGATTTCAAATTGATTAATTAGTAGTTAAACTAATACACGAAGAAACTGGTAATAAATCAGCCTACGAGCTCCGTAAGTGCTAGGCTTCTTCTATAATAAAACAAGGAGTTGAATGTAGGGAAGATAATGGGCTGGTGGGTGTTATTAACAAAAAGAAATATCCCTATGTATTGTACATCGCCATCACGGCATCCCGCTGCTTCCCCGACCGAAGCAGAGTGTAACCTACCAGGACGTTCCCGGGGACCCTGCCGCAATGGTTTCTTTCGCGGCAATTACTTGCACTACTGGTATGTTCATTTGCACCTGTGCCATTGAACGGAGTCGTAGTCAGATTAAGCTACATATCCTGGCACCACTAACGTAGAGCCCCGGCGGATGCCCCGCAAAGACTGGCTTAACCGAAGATGAACCGACGGAAGCAGGGACCAGCTGAAAGCAAGGCCAATCCGCCCTATCTCATGGTTAGAACCGACGTATGTCGTCCCGATATTACTTCTGATATGCAATGTATCTTCTTAACTTCTTTGAAATGCGAAGAAGTGTAGGTTTTGGTAAACCGATACGTGGGATAATATGAGACAATCAACTCGCGAACTTTAACAGAACTTTAACATATAGGTACCTAAGTACACACTGGACCCACACGAAAGTGAAGATAAGGCTGACGGGGCTGACGGGGAAAATGGGTCCCGGCTCCCCCTTTAGGGCTGAATGATCTCATCCCGTCCCCACCGTGCCCTCGCACGTTCTCCGCTTTTACGCATCTATATACTGGGGAAGCCGTGAGACGAAGAGACTATGTGTTGGTCCCGTCTCATAATGGGATGCCCGATAGGAGCATGGTCCCAGACCGGAGAGCGGGGAGAAATTAGCTAGCTACGTTTCGCCTCGAAGTCACTCTGGGGTTCAGCGTAGTAGATTGTATATCTGACGGATAGTGCATTATGCTTGTCAATCTTATTTACCGCCGTGCATATAGAGTCCACCAACCGCTAAGCGAACTGCTGGAGTTCCTATGCCAATATCGGCGGAGACCGCCTGGTCAGAGCGTTGGGCGGGGTGAATGTCCATGACGCAACTTGAGCAGAACGTAAATGGTCTCCGACGGTACACAGAGCCTATGAGCAGAGGATGCTGAGGGGATAGAGGTTATGCAACACAGGTCCAGTGATATGGGACTGACTGACCCAAGCAAACACCTTTCGGAACATAGAAACCTGCCCGCTTTTGCGGTAGTGAAGTCAATGCTTTATTGATTGATACATTGATCCATCCCGTACGCTCTGAGTCTTACAGGACAGAAACGCCGCGTAGTGAAGAATCCCAGCATAATGAAGAAATCTATGAGGCTGATACTGGCCAGACCCCTTCCTCCGGAACGCCCTATACTGGTATCAAAGTCCTCCACGACATCGACTCAAATCCTCCTTGATCAGGAATCACCTGCCCCTCAGAAAACACAGAAACCGCCCTCCCGCCGGGCTCCATCCGTGTAGAGTAGACTGAAGGAGAACAGGCGGATTAAATACAGAGAAATCTTAGTCATCACACCCCCCCTTTACACCACTTCCTTCGATCGGGGAGATGCAACTCCCAACTTTTAGGTATCGTGGAGAGAGCTCGAATACCACCGGATTCCACTACCCTCGTTGTTGTTGCTAGGTCATCCGATGATAATATCCTCCGGGAGGCCCGTCTTGCGATAATAAGCGTGTTTATACCGATCCTTCAGATGTTGAACATTGCTCTCCATGTCGGCCATCGTAACGAACTCGAGTCTCTTCACGGCTTTATCTTTCCCCGCATCCTTCTTCCAATCATCAAATCTCTTGCGAAGTCGTTGTTCACCCAGTCCCTCATGCATCCGGATCATCGCTCTCGCGTGAGGGTTTTCGCCCTTGAGAGCCCGATGCAAAAGATAGAGAGTCTCGACGTTGGGCCAACTATCCATTATAGATGACCAACAAGGCTGGACAGTCGGCATAAGATGGGGCGAGTCCGTTTGGACGGCCAGTGAACGGACAGAGGCGCGATCATTCGCATCGAAATTGCGGGCCGCGCAGTTTTTTGCCCTACACCCGTTGCAACATGGCTCGAAAACGACAATGTCGACGGCGACGTTTATGGGTTGTCGAGTGATCTTACCGGTTGGATCGCGAAGTGGAAATAGATTTTTGTAGTTCAGAAGCGCGATCTTCAAAGACATCTTGCACGCCATAAACCAGAGGGGAGCCTTATTTTGGACAGTTGGATAGGGTGTAGGAGGTTGGGTAAACATATTGCGGAAATAGACCACTCGAGGCTCGATGGCAGCTTCCCAAATCATCATCTTGATCTCCGGAGGTAGCTCGGGGTACTTATGGAAGACCGTTAGCGGCTTGGAGAGGCGAGCTGAGCGGCGTGTAGGCAAATTCCGGGGAGCAATATCAACTCTTCGCCTTTTACGAGGTCGGTCTCTATCACCTGTTGCGCTGGTCATGGTATCCGACGG
>QJNZ01001429.1:0-14287 GCA_004155055.1 Monosporascus sp. CRB-8-3 | reverse complement strand
TTTTTTTTTTTTTTGTTTTTTTTTTCCTTTGAAAAATTTTTACCATTAACCCGATACTTAAAGCGGGAAATAAAATAGTTTTACGCCGCCGAGCCGTATTTAAATGGCCGTACGAGCTTTTAGAATAACCGTAACGTTAATTATATTTTCCCGGTTACCGACCGTCCCGCCGCCGACCGCCTTTATCGGCGGCCGTTATAATGCCGGCCGGTCCGACGTTAACGTTCGGACGTTAGCGAAATCCTATTTTTTTTAAGTAATTCGTTAATATTTTACTTTACGCGGATAGGTAGTTTTTAGCTTATATTACATAGGTGCCAACAATCCGACTGGTAATTCTCTTTATCGGGAAACCTGGCTTTCCCCCCCCCCTTTTCTTTTTCCGTTTTTCCTTTTCCCCCCCTTTTTATTTTAAACGTATGTTTTTTATTTTTTTATTTATATATATATATATAAATATATCATTTTCTTTTACCTTATTTCGATATATACTAATATTAATCTTATTATTATTATATAAAATTATGTTATCCGGTTTTATTTTTATTTTTTTAAAAAAAAAGAAAAAGATTTATAAATTATATATAAATCCGTTATATTATTTTTTTATTATAAAATATAGTACTTTACTAATTTAATATCAAAAATACCGATTTTTTTTATTAAAGTATAAAGGTAATTCGGCGGTAAATTTATTATTATAAATTATAAAATCCGTTAGCGGAACCTTTTTAAATTATCCGGATTATTTTTTTTTGTTATATTATAATAACCTTTTATACTATAATTATTGTCCCTAAAGGAAACGTAACCGTAGAACTAAATTAAATAAATAGATAAATTGTATTATCGGTTACTAAGTTTTACCAAACCCCAACCTTACAAACTGCCCAGTTATGCCCTTATCGACGACTATTCTTAACGGAATTCTGGACGGTTTTCGTAATCCGGAACAGCCGGACAAATTATCGTTCGTAATCCTTTAGCTTATATCGATTTAAAAGTTGAACTTCGACGTTTTTAAACCTGTTATCGTTATCCTTTAATTTTGCCAGCAATTTTTTTATAAGCCGGATATTTCTTAGTATAAATTTACGCAAAAACCGATTATTTCTACCGTTTTAAATTAAATCGTATTCGAAAATTAAAAGCAAAACCCGATTTTTCTCGGATAAGTTATTAATATCGACGGAAATATTAATATATTTTACGTAGCCGATTATTTTATTTAAATCAGGTAATTTAATTAAAACCGTTTTTATCGAGATTCCGGAGGTACGGAATATTAGGACTTTATATTCGGATTTAGCCGGTATGTTTTAATTATCTTAATTAATAAGGGTTTAAAAAACCCTGAAATTAATCGAGGTTAAAGAAAATAGCTAATTTAAATTTCCTAGCCCTTTTTTCTAGCTAATATCTAACACTTTTAATCGTAAGACTAGCAAAAGGTTACAAAGTAACCATCTTATACAGACTTAAGGTTTACCGCGAAAAGCTTAACATCTCCTAAGTTATTATCTAAGATTCCCCCTATTAAACCGTAAAGCTAAAAGGTATAAGGTTTATTAAGGTCGAAACTTATCGGCATTACGTAATCGGCTTCGGGATAAGGCTTTTCGCAACTGAGATATAATCTATTATTAACGTAAAAACCATTAATAATTGCCATATTCGAAAATACTAAGTAAAATATCTATTATATTAATTATTAATATAATTATTTTCTATCTTTAACTTAGCTTAAATAATACGGCTTGAACTTATCGACCTTATATACCATAATTATTAATACGATATTTATTATTATTATCATTATTATTATTATTATTACTATTATTAATATTATTATTTTTATTATAATAATTATCATAATAATAATTACTAACCGAAATCGCATCTAAGGTTAGGCCCCGCAGCAACGTCTAACGCTATAAAAATTACCTTTTTAAATATTCGCGGCTCTACTAATAATAATACATCCAATTAAATTTACGCGGCATTATAAAAAATACCTTTTTAAACCTAATCAACCCGCTTCCGTTAATATACCTAATTAAATCGTTATATACTTCGAAACGGGCCCGCCCTAACGGATATACCCTATTAAATCTATAAGTCATTATCAAAATTATTATTTTAAACTTAATTAACCCGTTCTTATTAATATACCTAATTAAATTTACGCGCCGTTATAAAAAATACCTTTTTAAACTTAATCGGCCCGCTCCCGTTAATATATCCAATTAAATCATCGCATACTTTAACGCAAACCCGCTTCCGTTAATACATTTAATTAAATTTACGCGCCGTTATAAGAAATCCCCTTTTAAACCTAATCGGCTCGCTTTCGTTAATATACCTAATCAAATCGTCGTATATTCCGAAACGGGCCTGCCCTAACGGATATACCTAATTAAATCTACGGGTTATTATTAAAATTACTATTTTAAATTTAATCGGCCTACTTTTACCGATACACCCAATTAAATTATCGTATACCTCAAAACGGGCCTACTTTAACGGATATATCCAATTAAATTATCGTATAATTATAAATAAATTTGTTCTTATTAATACGTAATACTTTTTAAAATTAAAATATCTATTATTATCTTAATAACTAATTAACTTAATAAAATAAAGAAAAATATGGCAAAATATAATATAACGAAAAGGTAAATAACGAAAAAATACGTAACGAAAAAAGTTATAACAAAAAAAAACGTTAAAAAAAAGTTACTTTTCTAAGCCGAAAAACCTACTGTAATCTCTACGCCTAATCGACTTAATAAAGTAAAAAAATATATAACAAAAAAATATATAACGAAATAACATATAACAAAAATAAACGTTAAAAGAAGGAAATTACTTTTTTAAACCGAAAAACCTACTGTAATCTCTATAACTAATTAACGTAACAAAACAAGGAAATATATAATAAAAAAACATATAACGGGATAACATATAACGTAAAAAAATATTAAAATAAAAAAATTACTTTTCTAAGCCAAAAAACCTACTGCAATCTCTACACCTAATCGATACCTACAATTTCTACACTTAATCGATTACTACAATCTTTACACTTAATCGATTACTATAATTTTTATACCTAATTAATTACTACAATCTCTACGCCTAATTAACTAAATAAAGTGAAAAAATAAATAACGAAAAAATATATAACGAAATAATACATAACATAAAAAAACATTAAAAAAAGAGAACTACTTTTTTAAGCCGAAAAACTTACTACAATCTTTACGCCTAATCGATTTAACAAAATAAAAAGATATATAACAAAAAAATATATAATAAAAAAAATTATAACGAAAATAAACGTTAAAAAAAGGAATTATTTTTCTAAGCCGAAAAACCTACTATAATCTTTACGGCTAATCGATTCTTACAATTTTTATACCTAATTAATTACTACAATTTTTAAACCTAATCGGTTACTATAATCTTTACGCCTAATCAATTATTACAATTTTTACGCTTAATCGGTTATTACAATCTTTACACCTAATCGATTACTATAATCTTTATATTTAATCGATTCTTATAATATTTACGCCTAATCGATTTAAAAACGCAAAAAAATATATAATAAAAAAACATATAATAAAATAATATATAACATAAAAAAACATTAAAAAAAAACTACTTTTCTAAACTTAAAAACCTATTATAATCTTTACAGCTAATCGATTTTTATAATATTTACACCTAATCAACTTAACAAAACAAGGAAATATATAACGAAAAAACATATAACGAAAAAGATCATAACGAAAACTAACGTTAAAATAAAGAAATTACTTTTCTAAGCCGAAAAACCTACTGTAATTTTTATACCTAATGAGTTTAATAAAGCGAAAAAATATATAATGAAAAAATATATAACAAAAAAAATTATAATAAAAACTAACGTTAAAATAAAGGAACTACTTTTCTAAACCGAGAAACCTACTACTATTCCTATTTCTTAATAAATAAAAGAAATTTTTCTTTATTTATAAAAAAAATTATCCTACTTTTTTTATTCCTATTTCCGTTATTATCTTTTTTTTTAAAAATATTTCCCTATTCTTTATAATATTTATTCTTTTATTAGGATTTTATCCTTTATTTTTTTACTATTATTTTCTTAATATAACTTTAATAAATTATTTTTTTCCTATTATTAATATTAATAATAATATTCGTTATATAAATTAAAAAATTAACAATTATAATAATAAACTTATTCGTATAATTTTTAAAATTATTTAGGATTTCCCGATACTTATAACGTTTAATTTAATAATATTAAACGTGAATATTATAAAATACGGTTATTTTACCATAACGAAACTCCTCCTTAACGTCCGGGCCTAAATTAACGTACTTAACCGTACAACTATTAAAAAACAGCTAATACCTTCCGTTTTTTTCAAAATATTATTAAAACTAATTTTTAATAAGCCCGTACCCGCTTTGTTACCGCTATCCGTATATTTATTATTAACGGTATTAAAAAGGTATATACCTTTTCCCGTATTTAATATCCGGAACGCCGAATAATTAACGGCTGGGGTACTATAATAAAAAAAGCTTTTAACCGGTCTATTACCGATATTAATATTAAAGCTCAATATATTCCTAAAAGTTAAAAATTTATTAATAAAATCATACTTTATTTAAAACTTTATTCCGACAAAATAATATAAAGATAAAAGATATAACTAATATCTTTAATAACTAATACTATTTAACTTGTTATATAATTACGTAAAAAAATATCAAAATTATAACGTTAAATGAAAAACGTTAAAAAACTATAAAGTAATATATATCCTAAAAATAACATAAAGTACAAGTAAAATATAATAAAGTAATTATAATAAATATAAATTTATTAAAGTATATAACAATGTTACGCAGGTATAAAATACGAACGTTAAATACTTAAACTTAATAATACAGCTTTTTATATATTTTTAAAAATTATTTTTAATAAGTTAAGCTTTATTAAAATTTATTATTATTTATTATCCTTTTATTAAATACTGATAATATTAAGAAAATTAATCGTATTTTTATTTTATTTTAAATATATGATAATTAATTAAATGCTTTTATTTAAAATAATAAATATATATTATTTTAAAGATTTAATAAGTACTATATTTAAAATTAAATTTAAAAATTAAATAAATTAACAAGTAATAATTAATATTAAGAATTAAAATTATATTACATAATAAAATAATAAAGTTTTTAAATAATAAATAATATAAAATTTATAATTTTTATAGATAATATTAATAATAATATTAATTTTACATCATAAAAAAATATTATTATAATAATAAATTATAAAATATAAAAAAAATAATAAGAAATATAAATCAAAAATAATAATAAATATATTAAAAAATATTATTTTTTTAAAAAGAAAAGTTTTAATAAGAATTTTTAAAAATTAAAAATCATTTATATTAAAAATATATATATATAAAGATATTAAATAGTAAATATTAATAAGTTTTTATAATATTATATATAAGGTCGTTAGGTTTAAGCTGTATTATCCAGGCTAAGTTAAAGATACGAAATAATTACATTAATAATTAATACGATTGATACTTTACCTAATATTTTCGAATGCGGCAATTATTAATGGTTTTTACGGTAATAATAGATTATACGTTTCGGTTACGAAAAGCCTTATTCCGAAGCCGATTACGTAATGCCAATAAGCTTCGACCTTAATAAACCTTATACCCTTTACGGTTCGGCAGGGGGAATCTCCTAAAATATAATAACTTAGGAAATATTAAGCTTTTCGCGGTAAACTTTAAATCCGTATAAGATAGTTGCTTTACGACCTTTTACCAATCTTACAACTTTAACCTTAATCGATTTTACGATACCTTTTCGAATCCTTATTAATCAAAATAATTAAAACATACCGGGCAATTCTTATTACAAAATACCGATATTCCGTAATTGTAAAATCTTTATAAAAAACGTTTTTCTTAAAATCCTTAAACTTAATAAAACTTTAAAACGAACCAAAAATATCGATACCTCTGTCGATCTAACCGACCTTTCCTAAAAAATCGGATTTTACTTTTAATTTTCGAATACGATTTAATTTATATAAATAAAAACAATTAAAAGTTAAACAACCTTATAATAAAAAATATCGACCGTATAAAAAAACTGCTAAAAAAGCTAGACATAAACGGCAAAAGGTTTGAAAACTTCGAAATTCAACTTTTGGCTCGATATAAAAAAGATTACGAACGATAATTTATCCGGCTGTTCCGGATTACGAAAACCGTCCAGAATTCGGTTAAGAATGGTCGTCGATAGGGGCATAACAAGGTAATCTATAAAAAAGTTAAGGCTTAATAAAGCTTAACAATTAATATTACAATCTATTTATTTGTTCAATTTTATTCCACGGTTACGTCTCCTTTAAGGAGAATTATAATATTATATAAATTTATTTATTTAATATATTAAAATATCATATTTAAGAAAAATCAATATACAGTCTATATTATGTATTTTATTTTATAAGATAAAAAACATATATAGCTATTAACATATTATTATATAAATAAAATAAAATATAAGTTTAAAAGTTATTTTAAAAAAATTAAAAAAATAAACTATTTTATATATTAATAATATCCTATTTTTAATTATTTTAAATATTTAATAAAATAATAATAAAATAATTACAAGATTAAAAGATTAAAAGATTTTAAAAAAAGTTAAATAATAAAAGGAATAAAAATAAAGAAAATTAAAAGAAAAGAAGTAAAAAGAATAATAGAGAATTTAAATAAAAAATTATAACTGAAAAAAGAAAAAATTATAAATATAAACATGAAAAAAAAAGAAAGAAAAAAAAATTTAAAATTAAAAGTATGAAAAAAGTTTTTTAAAATAGAAATAAATATAAAAAGATAAAAATAATAATAATAAATATAAATACATTTTATATTTAATTAAATACTATATTTTATTATTAATTAAAAATTTAATAATTAATTTTGTTAATTTTTTAATATTTAAATATATTATAAGATAAATAATATTCTTTAATTCTTATAACTTTTTATTATAATAAATATTATTTCTGCTAAAATATTTAAGAAATACATTTTAACTAATAATTAAAAATTTTATACTAGTTTATAAACCTTTTTTATATTAAAATTTAAAATATAAATTATTAAAAATAATAATAAAATAAAAAGGAATATATTTTTATAAAAGGTTTTAAATAAAACTAAAATAACTATTACGAAAACATTTTATTAATTTAAATTTATTTTTTATATTAATATTAAAATAAAATAACGTAGGATACAAATAAACGAGCTATATAAGTAAGCAAGCCGAATTCGCTTTACTTTTAATTTAAATAATTATATATTTACCAATTTATCTTTTATTTCGCTATAACTTCGTTAGGATATTTATAACTATATATTAATACTTATATATAAAATATAAAAAACATTTACTATATTTTCGTTAAGATATAAATTATTTAATACTATATTTTTTTTTTCCAAAAATACGATATTTTAAAATTATGTAAACTTTTCGAAACCTTTATTAAATAATATGAAATTTTGTATACTTTAATAATAATATATAAATAATAATCTAATATATTTAAAAAGAAAAGAAGAAAAAACTTGCTTTATAAGGAGATAAAACGGTAGCTTCGATTTTAAAGGGAAAAATAAATTATTACGTATAGTTACTATATTTTAAATATATAATTTTTGTTCATTTAAATCTATATTACCCTTATCGATATAAAGGCATATATAAAGCTTTATTAGCTTTTATTAAAATTTGATATAATTATAAAATTTTAAAAATTTAATTTTAATATATAAGTCCGAATAACTCGCGCGTTTTTATAGCTCGTTCGCTTATATCCTATATTATAAAATAATATTATAAAAAATATTAATATATAAAATTTTAATATATTTTAAATAAATAAAGTATATAAAAAAATAATAGTTAAATTAAAAATGATAATTATATTTATATATTAAATCAAAAAATAATAATAATTAAATTAAAGGAATTATTAATAATATATATATATATATTAAAAAGGTATATTACAAATAATAATAAAATATTTAAAAAAATTAAAAAGAATTATTTTAATTATAGAAATATAGTATATATAAGTTTATATAAATATAATTTATTTAAATCTAAAACAAAGACTTTTATAACATTATTATAATTGGAAAAATTAAAAAGAAAGTATTAAAAAATTAAATAAAAATATATAAAAAAGAAATATTAAAATTTAAAATATTATAAAAACTAAAAAGAATAATAGTTATAAAAACGATTTATAAAAAAATAAAGATATATTTTATACTTTAAACATCTAATAATAATAATAATGAAAAGTTTATATATAGAGATTTTATATTTAATTTTTATTTATTATTTAATATAATATATATAAATAGAATTATTAAACTTTATTTTATAAATTTATATATTATAAATATAAAGTTTCTGAATTTTAATAATAAAAAGATTTATTAAGTATAATTTTCACTTATAAAATATTTTTAATTTTAAAATTATATATTATATAATATATATTTATAACTAAATTTAAAAATTTAAATAAAATTTAATAAGCTTTATATAACGTTATTACTTTTTAGGATTAGATAAATAAATTTACTTAAAATTTTATATATTTAAGTACATAATATAATAAATGTATAAAATGTTATTTTTAAAATGAAAATTAAATAAATTTAATACATTAATTATATTAATTGATATATAAATACTTATTTAGTATTTAATAAAATAGTAGAAATTATAATCTTTTACAAGCTTAAAAATTATATTAAAATTTGAAAAAATGATTGATATTTATTATTTTATATAATAAAATTTTAAACATATTATTAATTATTTTTATTATAAGTTTTAATAAATCTAGTAGTATTATTATTTATATAATTTAATCTAAATATCAAGTAAAATATTTTTTATTTATTATAAAATAAATAAATTGTAAATTTTTCTAAAAAGATTTCCAATATAATTAACAAGGTAAAATAATAAAATATATATATATAGAAAAAGTTATACTTTTTAATATAAATATATTTAAGATTAATATATATCATTTAGTTAATTAATTTTATTTTAATTTACTTTTATTATTATTATTATAAATTATAATTAGAAAAAGGTTTTTATAATAATATATTTAAATTTTAATATACATTAAAAACTTAATTATATATATTTTATTTTATTATATTATATGATAAAATAAGAAAACTTTAAATTATTTTTTAAATTTAGTATATATTAACTTATATCGTTAAATAAAATATATTTAAAAAACTTTTTTAAAACTTTGTATATAAGTTTAAAATATATATAAATATTTTAATTTATATTATTATTTTTTAAATTTCAATTAAAAAAATTAAATATATCTTAATAATTGTATATTTATATATATAAATATAGCTAAAATGCTATTACAATAATATAAATATATAAAAAAAAGAATATTAAAAATAAATATAATTTTTTATTTACATTTTCTTATATTTTTTATAACATTTATAACCATTTTAATTATAATTAAATAACATATATTATTATTTTTATTTTATTACTAAAAAATAAGTAATTAACGTTTAATTAAATTTCGTTTTTTATAAAAGTTTGCATTATTTTTATTATTATTAAACATTATATTTTAAATATAAATATTTATATTTAATTTTTATATAAATAAAGTAAATTAAAATATTATATAATCTTATTTAGTATTTATTAATTTATAAATAACAGCTTAATTTTTCTATAAAAATTTAATGAAATAATATAATATAGGTTTGAAAATATATTTTCATATTTTTATAATTTTAAAATTGTACTATTTATTTATTTAATAAATATTTAATTTAATTTTTAAGATTTTTTAATTTAAACTTTTTTATAGTAAACTTTATATAATATGTTACTTTGAATATTAATATTATTTTTATATATAAAGATATTATTATATATATATGATAATATACATAAAAATTTAGAAAAATATTAAACGCTAAAAAGAAAAAAAAGAAAAATATTTAAAAAATTAAAAATAATTATATAAATCGGTTAAAACATAATTATAAATATAATTTTAAATAAAATAAATTATAATATTAAACTTTATAATTAGGTTAACAAGAAATAAACAATGGAAAAATACGGAGTTATAAACAAAATTAAAAGTTTATATATAACTGTACTTTTAAGTAATTTAAATGTATTATTTATTACAATAAGCAAGAAATATAACATAAAAAAAAGATATAAAGAGGAAATAAGAAATTTAAAAAATAAATAAAAATTATATTATTAAAAAGATTTAAATTAAATAAAGAGACGTAAAATATTTTAGTTAAAAAATTAATAATAATTGAAAACTATTGAAATAAAAAATACAAGAATTAAAGAAAAGATAAATACAAAAGAAAAGAAATAAAGGGTAGAACTAAAGAATCGAAATAAAATTAATTATAAAATGAATAAAAATAAAAATATAAAAAGTTAAAAAATTAGAAAAGGAGGATGAATGAAAAATTTAAAAAAAGATATATATTTTTTAACAGAAAAAGCAAAAAAAAGGGAATTAAAAAATAAAAGAGAAATTGAGAAAAAAGAAAGAGTAAAAAAACAGGTGTTAATAATAAAAATAAAAGTTAATTTTAAAAAAAAAGTAAGAAGACTTTTTAAAAAATAATAAAATATAAAAGTTATAATAAGAGATTTAGTAAAAATAACATGAAAAAATAAAATTAAAAAGTAAAGAATAAAAGAAATAAAAAGTATTAAGAAAAATAAGAGAAAAATAATAAAAAGAAAAAAAGAGAAAAGTAAAATTAAAAGTAAGAATAAAAATAGTAAGAAGAAAGAGATTTAAAAGAAATAAAGAAAAGGATAAGAAAGAAAGGAAAAAGTAAAAGATATATAGATTTATATAATATAATAATAATAAAATAAAAAAAAGAAAATTTAATAATAACTTTATATAATTCTATTAAGTATAAAGAATTAAGAAATATATTAAATATAATGTAAATATATATTTTTATTATGTATTAAATATAGGAATATATAAAATTTAAAATTTAAAGGATATTAAAATACGTTAATAAGGTTTTTTTATATAAAATATATAATATATATGTATATATATAAATATAGTTATATAAATATTAAATAATTAAACATTTATAAAATTAAATAAAATTTTATTTTAATATTTATATTAATATATTTTATATATTATATATTACTAAATATATTAATAATAATAATTATATATATATTTTATTATTAGTTATAATTACATTTAGAATTTAAAATTATATTAGTTAAAGATAAATATATTTTAAATAGTATATTAATTTATAAATAACTATAAAAGATATTAAGTATATTATTATAATAAATATATAACTGTATTTTCTAATAAAATGTAAAAAAGAAAAAGAAAAATATTTAGTACTGATTTTTAATATAGATAATTAATAAAACAAAAGAAAAACAATATACATTTACGAATTTTAATATATTAAAGATAAATTTAAGTTTTAAGTTCCTTAATATTATTTTAAATTTATAAGTAAAATATAATATTGTCATATATTTTATAATAGAGTTTTGTACTATTTAATAATTAGTATAATAATTAAAATAAATACCTGTTTAGTAAAATATAATTAATTAAACCAGAATAATAATTTTAAAAAAAATAAAAAAGGAAATAAAACCGAAAATTAAAAAATAAAATAAAAATATGAATTAAAATAAACAGAGTAAGGTGTTATAAATAAATAGAAGAAAAAACTAAAAGTAAAAAAATAAAAATAAAAAAAAATAAGAAAAAAAGAGAAATGAAAAAGGAAATCGCATACGGAAGTAAAAATTGAAAGTTTCGATTTTAATAGAAAAGCAAAAAGAAGTATAAATAAAAAAGTAAAAAGAACGAGATAAAAAATAAAAGAGAAAATTTAGAGAAAAGGCCTTAATTAATAGAAAAAAAAAGAAAAAAAATAAGGAAACTATAAAATATAAATATTTAAAAAGAGATTATAAATATTTTACTTAAAGTAGGAATTTATAAACAAATAAACATATATATATATAAACCTTTTTTTTAAGAAAAAAGGAAAAATATGTATAATATTATAAAACTTTAATTAAATATAAAAAAAAATTACAATATAAATCGCTATATAAAATATAAAAATATTAAGAAAATAATAAATAAAAATAATGAAAAAAAGGTATTAAAATTTAAAATAATATAATAATTATTTTAGTAATAATTTAGTTTTTTAAAATATTAATTTTTGAAATTATTATTATTTTTAGTAATTTATATATTGTTTTATTATATATTAAATATATATAGAAGGTAATAAGTAGAAAATTTAATAATAATAATAATTAAGATATTATTAAATAAAGAAACATAAATTAAATTAGTTATAATGTAATAAAAAACTAAATATATTGTAAAAAGGAATATTAATATAAAGAAAAAAATAAAGAGAAATATAAAAGCAAAAGGGATCATATATAAAGAAAAAAATTAAAAAGATTAAAAAAGAAATAGTAAAATTTTTAAAAAAAATAGAAAAATTGAAAGAAATCAAGGATAATAATGGTAAAATTATATTTAAAAAAAAATTAATTAAAAAGGAAAGAAAAAGATTAAAAATAATGAAAACGAAATGAGAAAAAAAAAAAGAGAAAATATTAAAAACAATTAAAAACATAGAAACTGTAAAAGAAAAAGTGAAATATATATATATATATAAAAGAAAAAAAGACATAAAGAAAAAAAATTAGAAGAAAAAAGAAAAAAGAAAAAGAAAATTTACAGATATAAAAGAATAAAGGTAAAACGAAGATAAAGATTATAAGAGTTATAAGAGAAAAAAAAATTAAAAGTAAAGATTGTTTTTTTAAAAAGCTTAAAGAAAAAAGAAATCAGAAAAAATGAGAAATAATATATAAAATAAAGAAAGAAAAGGAAACATATAAATCTAATTAAAATTATAATAAAAAGATATAAAAAAAACGAATATTAAAGGAAATAAAAGAAAAAATAAGAAAAATAACGTTAACAAAAAAAAAAGATAAGTGTCAAAAAAAAAGGGAAAAAAAGAAGAAGAAGTAAACGAGAAAAGAAAAAAGAAATTTAAAGTAACTATAAAAGAATAACTGGTAGTATTATTGTATATATTTAAATCAATTTAATGATAATTAAAGAAATTAATGATTTATAATAAGATATAATAATAAATAATTTAATATTAATTATTACAAATTAATATATTATATTTTAAAAAATCGATTGTTATATTTAAAGGATAATTATAAATATAAGTTATATATAATAGTAAATATAAAAAAGAATATTAAAACTAATAATTGTAAATCTTAATTTTAATAATAAAATATAATATATGAAATTTAAATGCGATTATATAATAAGTTTACAAATATAATATAAGGTTAAAAATATTAGAAAAGAATTATAGCCTTAAATCATTATACATTAAAAGAATTAAATTATTTCTTTTATAATAAACTAACGTAATAAAAGAATTTTAT
Organism: Monosporascus sp. CRB-8-3; assembly: GCA_004155055.1. NCBI lineage: Eukaryota > Fungi > Ascomycota > Sordariomycetes > Xylariales > Monosporascus > Monosporascus sp. CRB-8-3. The sequence goes on along the minus strand of QJNZ01001429.1, from coordinate 580 downwards.
TTAAAAAAATACGAAATTAATTTATTTAAGGCCATATAGTATATAACTAATTATATACAAAATTATTTAAATATTTATTATATTATATTTCTATAAAGTTAAAGAAAATAAAGATAAAAATAAAAGATATAATAAAGTAAATAAAAATAATTTTGTTTAAAGGATATAATAAGATAAATTTAAATAAAACATTCTTTTAAAGAAATTAAAGTTATTAATGAAAAAATAAACTAAAAGAAAATGAAGTAAATAAAGAAAAAGTGAAATATAATATAAAAGATAATATATAAAGAAAAGGATTTAAGAAAATAATATAGAAAATAGAAAACAATAAAAAAGATTAAAAAAGGTTAAAATATTAAAAAAAAATTAAAAGAAAAAAAAAGTAATGGAGGAAAAAAATAAAAAGACAAATAAAAATGTTAAAAAATAAATAAAGAGTAAAAGAAAAAAAAGGAGAATTAAATATAAATATAAAGAATAAGAGATAAAGAAAATAAAGAAGATAAATATAATATTAAGTTAAATGAAAAGAAGAAAAGAGAGAAAAAAGAAGAGAAAAAAGGAGAGAAAAAAGGAG
>QJNZ01001428.1:0-14302 GCA_004155055.1 Monosporascus sp. CRB-8-3 | reverse complement strand
AAGGCGTTATTTCTTAATATATCCAAGCTAGGCTTTAATTACGTTAAAATCGCGTTAATTATTATTAAATAGTAAGGGGATAAAGCTTACATTAATTGGGGGTTAATATTGATATTACCTTGATGTTATTTCCCATACAAATTATATGGGAAGCTACATCCTAGCCCTATTTAGGAAATAGTGGGCGGGTGGGGGTAACTAACTGAAAATACCCCTGCGACCTGTATATAGAGACAGCTGGAAGCCCAACAACATAAGACTGCCGGTAACAACCCAGCATGACATCTGGATCAATGGCTTCCCCATTATATGTAATACATCATGATCAATCTTTGTCTGTTATGGATCGAGACCCGTTTCTGACGCGGCGACGGAGAATTGAACTTCGCGCCTTAAATTGCCAGCCGCCTTCAGCTACTACATACTTACGGAGCAGAACAACCCGGAGTATTCTCCCGCTACATGGTATCCTAATGATTGTATTTCTGGCTACACTATGGCCCTGTCTTATGGATCAGTAACTCTAATAAGAAATTAACAGTTATGTCCGACCCCGGCGATGACCAGTTAACATTACGACGGTGGGAGCTCGATATTAATCTGATAACGCGTCAGGTTCAATGTCATTCATCGGATATAAGTTTAAACTTTCCAACCCCTCTTGTATTACATGGAATTGGCCATCTCCAGACCTTTATACATCAGTCTCAACACGACATGCCGAGTATTAGGTAAGGTTTGGGTTTATGGTTGTCGTTCACGGCAATAATGGGCGCAGCATATGAAAGGCCAATCACCATTGGCTTCGAAACCTCATCGTTTCTTACTACCGAGAGGCATAAGGTTTTCCACGCATGTGTGCAGGAATTCATAAACAGTCCTTATTCCTAGACCTCGAGCGTCTCCCTTTCTAATTCCTTTCAACTTTTACCAGCTTCCCATCACTTGTTCCGGTAGACCACGTCGCGTTCTTATCTTATTACACCCGTCTAGTCGAGCCCATTGGCAGAACTAGGAATATGAGAAACAAGTATAATTCCTTCCCAAAATGGCCCTGTGTCCACCGACTGGTTGGTCTCGCCGAACATGGCGAACCGGGCTCGCAGCTAGCATAATGTCACCATCCCAAGGAAGCCCTCCGACGACAAATGGAGCAGCTTCAGGGTGCTCTCCAGACGGGAAGGTCAGCAATACAAGTGCTCAGACCCGCCACTCATCGATAATCTGAGGAATCCCTTTAATCCGGAGAATCCCCTCGATGCGCACAACCCCTTCGACATGTGCACTAAGCACAATCGCGAGGCCAGAGTTTCCGTCCACATCATATGCGTTGTGACTATGCTCTGTTTCCTCTCACTTATGTTCATTGCGTTCTGCCAAAAATCGCCCATGCTCCAAAAGCTCGGGGCCAGGTTCCGTCAGCGCCTCATCGACACATCTCTGGCGGCTGTCCAAGCCCTTGATATCAGGAATGCCTGGAAGAAGCGTTCATCCGCTAGCGACAGCCAACAGACGTCCCCGCAACCCCCCGATCTTTCCGACGACTCATTGCTACCAAAAGGGGACAAGCAGACAAGCAGACAAGCAGACAATAAGGAGACGGCAAGCAGCCACGACAAAAATGAGAATGTCTCGCCGACTATCCGGTCTATCACTCATCACGACGCGGACAGTCCACACTTCTTCTCTACCTCAGAGACAGATTGGACGCCCGAGCACCCTCCTCCAGCCATCGGCAATAGGGAGGCTGTAGTGGACAACATTAACCAGTGCATCATTGCATTTGTCTTCATTCGGTCCGGCGTTCGAAGTTGAGAGGGTGCATGGCTAAGGTCAAGGTTTCGTCGCTCTGAGGTTCATTGCGGCTGGTTACCCGATGCATTGATACCCCCGGAACTTTGACTTTAAAGTCAACTCCATGCGAACACGCGGTTGTAGACAAAACAGGCATCATGGGATCAACGTTCTAACTAAAGAAGCATCCAGCATCCAAGTACACGATCGGTCACATCGAACAGCGTTGATGTGTTTTGTATGCGCTCTATATGATTTAAGGTATGTGTCTCAACCGTGCGGATATTTGAACTGCTAAAGTCGAGGACGTGATTTCCAAGCTAAACGATTCTCGAAGTAAAAGCGCGACGATGTACGAGAGTACTACCTAAAATGATTTTGATGTTGGTTTCCTGAGAACCCCGAGCTCGTTGCTGGATGATACCTATGTAGGCAAAGGGGTCTAGGGTGGAACCCTATTCCGCCTTTGCTCTTTACCAACAGGTCTGCAGCATGCATAGGCCTTCCATCTCTGGCATACAGCAGGCTCCATCCTCGAGGATCCCGGCACTCGCAAAGGCGGAGGCTAACTGATGGGCTCGACTGCCATAATTTGAAGATACATATATCTAGCCGAAACCTAGCAGCCACCTTAACGGAGGTTACCATGGGGGACGGCCTGATTCCCATTGCATATATGAACATACAAGCTAGGAGATCTTCTCTTAGGACAGGTTGAGGGTGGTCGAGCATTTAATCTATACCATACGTTATCACCTACGTCCCAGTGACCCAATACCCATGTCCCCCTTTGCCCCTGGACGTCTCCCGGACCATAGTTCCTGACATGCAGTGGCTGACTCCGGAACCATGCTATTCCTTGACCGAAGACTGGTACATCTAAACGTACTCCTCGGTGTTCTGAGACTCGGGAGAACCACCGAATCCTACAGCTCGATGTTGCCCTTAGTCATTGGCGAGTATTCCTTCCAGTCGGGACAGGGCATATCGTACAAGGTCTCCTCGGTTTGAACCATGTCCGGCCCTACGTTGATCTCACTGCATCCAATATTAGCACCCCGTATCAATGCTATAGATAACTTTCGGGTCCAGTCATTCATTCGGTGCCGAGACCCCAAAGCCTGGTATGCAATCAATTAAAGCAATGATGAAGAACGTTCCAATAAACGGCCATGCGATTCCCATTAGGACCTCGACAACCTGCACCCAGAGCTGCCGAACATTGCTGTCGAAGAAGACACCCCCTCCTTCGACCTCCTTCTGGCCCAGGAGTCCGGTACAAATGGTTGTGGTAACACCACCAACGCAGTGTGTGGCGAAGGTATCGCCGTTGGCTATCCAGCGCCGTCGTCGGGCAAAACCTGTAAACTTGATTCTCGACGCTTGACGACAGAGCAGAGCACCGGCGATGCCGAAGCAGAAAGCCGTCGGCTTGTCGATGAACCCGGCAGCCGGTGTAATCATGACGAGGCCGGCAATTGCCCCCGTGAAAGTCGAGTCTATCGGCCACTTCTTGGTATCGAAGTAAGTGATGCATGCCCATGCCAGGGCGCCTGCCGAAGCACATAGGTTTGTTACGCATAAGGCCATGACCGACTGGAAGCTCAGGGGCAGGGTCGTCCTAGCGTTGAAGGTTAGCCAGAAACCCCATATGATTACGAGCGCGATCAGCTGGAAGAATGAGTTGCCGGGTCAGTGAATGTGAATGTGAGTGGGTGTCTGCTTCTCGGAACCCCGGGATTTGAAAAGAGGATAGGAGAGGTATAGGCTGATCGCTGAAGGGGAAGCGCCAGAACAGACGTGAACCGGTGTTATTATACAAGTGAATCAGTCAAGAGTAGATATGACAGTCCAGACCATAGGTGTGCTGTAGACAGAAAATATAGCGCACCTCCGGCAGAGTCCAAGACCCCTTGGTAATCTCCTAGAAAGCTGCCACACTAGACTATATATGGGAGACTGAGGACACCAACGCCACCTAGAGGCGTTGGCGGTACCCCCCCGGCGTTAAACAATTCAAACAAACAAACAGACCCCAGGCCATATGGGCCAACGGGCAGTACACGAACGTAAACCAGAGTTATTAACCACTTACGTTAATGAAGTGCCTATACAGTATTTAGGCCCGCAGCTTGCGAAGATAAACGGAATAACGGGAAGCAATCTTCCTCTCTCGCAGAATTCCCCTACGGCAATGGCACACACAGTTGCTCCAAAGACGAGCTGGAACTCGCTGAGCAAGATCGCTGGTATTTTGCTGACTGGTTCTGATAGTACACCAATGTGCAAGGCATATTTGAAGCCACCAAATGCCCAACTCCCTTCGCCATACGCCAACCTTTATCCTGTCACGAACCACTGGATGGGGCACGTTGCGATTGTGAGAAGTTGTTACTGCCGAAGCCAGCCCATCGCACCGCCAGGAGTAACCTCCGTAAGCAATACCAACGTAGATTGCGTGTAGGGTCAACTTGATGTTACAGAATAATGGTGTATATAGGGGTGAATTGGGCTTACAGTCGGTACTACGGTCTAACAGAATACTGTACAAACGAGCACAGACAGGGTATCAATCTTATCACACTCTTCCCACACCTTTAAAAGTCCTCGAGGCTATTGGTGTTCAATTAGGGTTGTTGGAGATAGTTCGGTAGATTCACTCTGTTTGACTCAGGATGTGAAGTAAGGTTACAAACAACCTCTTCAAATAAAATCGACCTTGAGGTGAAGAGAGAGTATAAGCCTAAGCCGCCGAAAGGCCCCATAGGCAACTGATATGAAGAAGCATTCTTATCTCTGGGTATATGCAAGTCATCCAGCCAAGGCCAACAAACCCAGCCGTAACCTGCAAGTTATGTCTATATCCGGCTTAGCTCCTATAAAGTATTGCGACTGTTTCATCCAGGGGGAAAGCCCAATTGCGTCCAATGCAATACGCCTTCTCTACATCGTCACGGCCAATACTATGTTCCACTCAGGCCTGTGGCGTTGACCCAATTTGTATCATGAAATTGCCGGTTCCGGTCGTTAAGTTACAAGAACGGGGGAAGAGAAAAGATACCGTACAGCCGCAGCAGGACAAGCCCCTTTTTCGGTCAGATGTAATTTACTCACATGATCCGTACTAGTCGGGAAATCCTACTGCAGGTACCCGAACCCAAGTTTCCGGCTCCATGAGCCTTTCTTCATCCACCATGAGTATAACTGCTAGAAGTTACCGTAAGGCATTATCATATAACGGCTATTTTAGCCATTTGAACACATCTTGCCTGTGCGCATCAGCTCAGAGCTTTGCACAAAGCCCACTCCAAGAACCATATCTCATGCCTCCGTCTGAGCACATGGAAACGTTCCGCACCATTCGACTTCCGTCCGCGGCCATGGAAATGGTACGGTGTCGATTAGACAGAATCGAAGGGGATATAAGAGGCACGTTTGACCCCTGAACTTAAGCAGAAGGATAACAGAAAGCATGCGATTGAGTTCCGCAGGGGGGAATGCATGCGACCTTACTTGACCGCTCAAGTCAGTTGGGGACTCCAGAGCACATGTTCGTAACCGACCACCCGACACGGATCCGACAAGCAGACGAGGCGGCCGTGTTCCATCCGGTCTAGACAGTCCTCCGTGTGTTCTGCGCCCAAGCCATTAGTGGACCCTTTGACCTGGTTGAAGACCATCTAAGCGGACGGAGGTGCTACGGACTGAACATTAGCTGGATTGGCCTTTGCTCATGTCAACATGCCGAATAATGCTCCCATGAAGCGAACGCAGACGCTATGTGAAGCTCCGTGTAAAAATTCGGTTTCAAGCGGTTGGGACGATAGGATTAATAGGGGTAGATAGGCTAAGGGTAACCCGCAATACGCGTTGGGCCAAATAGAACATGCAATTTCAGGTGAAAATGAAGACGGTCATTCGTACGTGTCATTAACCTCGGTATTTGGCATGTCCCTTTATCCCACTTGAATATTCTGGCATCATACTTCATCACCAGTCCACCTACAGCCTGAGGGACGGAGTCCGTTACATTGGGAATTGGCACATCATAACTCACCGTGGATGAGCTAACAGATGTAACGCATGCGGTCAACACCTCCATTTCCCCGGGCAGTGGGCCGTCGCCGTTGATACGAGGGTTGACTCCGCTTCCCTCTGGCGGGATAGTGTTGTATAGTTGAATAGCCCAAAGGTGGTTTTGTGGATCGCCCAATTAGTGTCGACCCCTCTAGTCAAACGCGCAAGGTAAGAAGGAGGATACAAACACGTTGAACCGGGCGAAGAGCTAGCATCGCGACAATCAACGCTGATGTTGTAACCAGGCAGCAACAAGCGGCGCCTTGGTTTGCCCAACCTAGATAGTCCATTGACTAGCAGGTTATTACTGGGTTGTGTATTCATGGTAGCAGGGTCAGCCGGACAACCCTCAGCGGTAGTGTTTAGATCGACAGTTTTATAACTCCCCTGAGTAGCGGCCGCAAGATAGAATACGATGGTTGGAAGCCCCCTACCGATGCAGCATACGGCCAGCCAGTCGCTCCACTCAGGGTAAACATGGAAGGGGCCGGGAGTCTCGTCATAATATAATATATGGTTGTCGCTGGGATGGGTGCCGGAAGGAGGTGCATGTTTACAGAAGAGGTTGTACTGGGAACCGGCAGTCAAGTTACGTTCGTTGACCAACACGGCACGGCCCCCTGACCACTGCTGCCTGTGACTGACAGCCTTCAATAGCCTGTATAATTTATGGATATTGGCAGCGCGTTTTCGCTGTAGCGGCACTGAAGACGATGGACTAGGCGAGCAATAGCAGATAATCTCATGGTAAATGATTCCCGCGGGGGAAAGATGAGCTTGCGTTTTTAACATAAGAAGTCGCCAAAAATAAGGAGAGGGGAGTAACCTGAAGGTCAGGAAAAGGTGTGCTGGAATGTACTGGACTTGGAGAACTTATCAATGGTGGAACTCTGTACTCCTGCAAAATTGGCTTCTTCGAGTAGGTGCTAATCTTGCAATCATGAAGCCAAATTATTTCTGGATACGTACACGAGCAAATCGATTATATGATTGCAGTGAATGCAATGCCTCGGATCCCGTAGTTAGCGGCTTGAGGATCAAAGGCCCCTCTCCCGGTTCTCAGGGATGCTCAGGTAAGCAAGCTAAGCTTTTCAACAACCCGGGGAACGAATGTCGAACCGTAATCCTGGATGATCGGTTTCTAGTTATAGTCGTTTTCTGTCTTATTCTAGAGGTTGAGCTTATGGAGCGACGTCGTCTGGACGTATGTCGACGCCCATTGAACCAATAACGCATATCTTCCTTCCAGAAGGACTACACGGGAGCCGTAGCCCGCAACAGCGCAACGGTGTTTAGGGCAATAGAAATAGGCGAAGTACATAATCAACGTACCCTGACTTAAAGCCAGTAAAGCCGTCAACCTTGCTTTCCGTGCCGGCATATGCGCTACGTAAGTTGGATGTTTTCAGAACTCTGGCGGCGGCGGACGGGACCTCCGATTGTGAGGGTTAACATAGCTACTTCTACTTAAGGGGCCTATGTGCATTCCCTCACTCGGTGAACCGGCACTGGATTAAACGAATGAAAGCAAACAAAATAAACATGCTGTTCATGGGTGGCGGCAGTCGATTCAATCGGGCCCTGTCTCCCGGAGAAGAAAGAAAGAGCACAATAGAAAGGTTCTGGAACGGTGCTCGGTTGGAAAACTTCTTTCAAGTCTCCGGCCAATATATAGTCTGTATATACTCTACCTACGCACGTAGGTATTTGATTTTTGAGGCTGGACTGACGATTCAGCCATACGGCGTTGAGAATGTAGAGATTTACATTTCGTGCCAAGCCGGAAATGTCGGCATCCGCTAAGATCAGCTCAACCACTTGAAAAGAGACAATTCATGTATCTCGAAAGCTCCGTTGCTAGAGGCTGAGATAGTTATTTATCTCTGCACGTGCTCGGAATCTGAATGGATTAGGAAGGCAAAAGTGAAGTCCCTGGTCGAGACGCAAATACTAAGATAGAGAGTTAAGATCTGGAGGTCCAATCAACAGCGGCGCCGGCATTGGACCACGGTAGATTGAAGGGCTGGTGGGTACTACGTTATCGTGTGGATTAGTGGGAGAGTAACTCCAAAATCATCACGTAAACCCCGGTTCTCTCTCGTTGCCTTTGTCAATTGACAGACTTTGGTGCACACAAGCCGCAATATTCATATCCCTTACTGGCACGGTTCTACACTGTCGACTTGCCACCCTATGGATCTGGTTCTACACAGCAGTAAAAGCAGCGGCGCCAAGGCGACCTATACAGAATGCAAGAAGGAAAGCAGACTCCATATCCTGTATCTACATGCATGCCGAGAACTCCGCCGGTGTGGCTCCTCAGCTCTACGACCTACTCCTATGGGCAGGCGAGCCAATCCGCGCGGGTTCATTAACCACGACCCTGCCAAGCCTGATCATATCCAAAGAGTGAACCACTCAGCGCCCATAGATCGTTCAGGATTCCCAGATTGGGTCAGTTTGGCATTTCCCGTTCAACATCTTGACCTGCTATGTACCAAATAATATGTGAGCCCCGGTCACGCCAGACGATCTTGCCCTTTTCAGTCGGAACGCCGGCAGGCGCATACATAAATACAGTCCCTCTCCAAGGTAAGACGAGACAGGCTCATATGCGCTCCCCGTCGACGTGATTTCGCCGCCCCCTCGCGAACCACGGCCATCATGAGAGGCGCGGTTTATTCCCTGCGCTCCGGCACGGCTGCTCTGTTGCTCGCGCCCGTCGTCCTGGCCCAGTCCATAGCCGAGATCAATGGTCCGAAATTCTTGTCGCCGTATAATGGCCAAATTGTTAATGTCTCCGGCTTGGTTACCGCCCGCTACGATAGCGGGTTCTGGATTCGGTCGCTAGAACCTGACGATGACCCCAGAACGTCTGAGTCTATCTACGTCTACGGTTCTAATCTTGGCGACTTTACCACGGGCGACATCGTGTCCTTGAGCGGCAGCGTCCAGGAGTACCGCTCGAATAAGGACTATAACTACCTTGCAGAGATCAGCCGCCCCAGCGACATCACGATACTCTCGAGCGGGAATCCCGTCGCAGCCCTCGAGATCGGCAAGGACACCGCGAACCCGCCAACTGAGGACTTCTCTTCCCTTGACTTTGGCGGTATCTTCGGTGTGCCGAATGATATGAACAGGACTTCGGGCGCCGACCCCGAGCTTCAACCGGACAAGTTCGGTATTGATTTCTGGGAGAGCTTGCTCGGTGAACTCGTCACCATTAAGAATCCCCGGGCAATCGCCAAGCCAAACCAGTACGGTGATACCTGGGTGGTTGGTGAATGGCCTGTAACCGGTCTGAACAAGCGTGGTGGTTTGACGATGCGTTCCGGCGATGCCAATCCGGAAGCGATCATTATCGGTACTCCTTTGGATGGCACACGCAATCCAAAGGACGGCAGGCTCGGCGATGAACTCGAGGATATCACCGGGGTTGTCCACCAAGCCTTCGGCTTCTATCGAATTTTGCCGACTACCTCTCTTGTGGTCAAGAAGAAGCCCTCGCCCGAACTTCCTAAGCCGGAGAAGTTCCCTTTGAAGGGTACCTGTGCCGCTTTGACTGTTGGCAGCTACAATATTGAGAACTTCTACCCCGGTAGTCCGGGAATCGAGGGCCGGGCTGAGCATATTGCAAGATACCTTGATGCCCCTGACTTGGTCTTCCTTCAAGAAGTGCAAGACAACAATGGCCAAACTGATGATGGTGTCGTTTCTGCTGATGAATCGCACAAGGCTCTAATCGATGCCGTCGCTCAACTGACCGGTTGGAGGTACGACTTCATTGACATCGCGCCGGAGAACAACAAGGATGGCGGGGCACCCGGCGGAAATATTCGTTCCTCTTACCTTTATAATCCGTCCGTGCTTCGGTTAAAGAATGCGAATCCGGGGTCCGCTACCGATGCCGTCAAGGTCCAGAAAGGATCCAAGGTTTTCTCGGGGCCTACTCTAAATTTCAATCCCGGACGAATCGACCCGGGCAACTCCGCATGGGATAACAGCCGTAAGCCGATAGTGGCGTACTGGGAGTTCAAGAACTTCTTCTGCCGTTTGTCTGACTTCTTCACTGTCAACGTCCACTTTGGATCTAAGGGGGGCAGCACTACTCTCCATGGTGACGCCCGACCGCCCGTCAACCAGGGCGTCGAGAAGAGAACCGCCCAAGCGAACATCACGGCCAGCTTCATCTCCGAGATCTTGAAGTACGACCGCAATGCCGCCATCATTGCCGCGGGTGACTTCAACGAATTCGCCTTCGTACAGCCCCTGGAGGTGTTTACGGAGACTTCCGGCATGGTCGATCTCGACGTAGTGGCGCGCGTCCCCGAGGTGGAAAGGTATACCTACATCTTCGACTCTAACTGTCAGCAGCTCGACCACATGTACGTGTCTCCGAAGATCGCTAGGAGATTACCGCGCTTCGAGCATGTACATGTCAACACCTGGTTGAACTACGACGATGAAGTCAGTGACCACGATCCCTCTGTGGCGAGACTTAATGTTATCTAGGATTTGAATGGAAACTTTGGAGAAGCCTGGACCCGAAGAGCTTTGCAGGAAGATACCCACAGCCTAAAAGATGTAGTGTATAACGCGAGCTAATGAATCAATCTACGGTATATTACAGTGCTCCTACCAAAGTGCCTGATTTCGCCGGCTTCCCGCTATCCATCCGAGCACTTGGACTAGGGGGAGGCTCAGCCCGGATCTTAGGGGGTGACATCAATTCCATGGTAGGGAATAGTAGCCGGCAAGAGTAACGAACCCATCTTGGCCGAGTGTTTCTCACTGTGCCGCTGGACCGGGTTTGTGTTACATAACGCACCCTAGTACTACAGTAACTGACCAAGTATATCCAGGCAAGTGTTAAAGAAGGCGATCGATTGGGTGGGTTCAGACCGTAGATGTTTGTTATTCCTCATCCAGAAGCTGACGTATTGGTATTTTACTCATTTCCTATCAGGCCGGCCTTAAGATCGCACAAGATCACCTCGCGTCGTCTTCCTACCCAGTACCAGGCCATGCAGGCTCTCGCGCTCCACACTGACTTCCTCAAAACGGAAGGTCGTTAAGGTTGAGTATTGGAGAATAAGCAGAACAGCTCCCCCACACGTTTGATACCCCTCCGGGCGAGGAACCGTTATCTATGTCATGCATACAATAAAGCATGGACGACAGAGGCACTTGCTACAGTAGGAGGGCGGTACAGCGGCTGGAGATGATCTCGGAGTTATGCTCTTGACAGGCCCCCGGCCTGGGTCTCGAAAAGACCCCGCAAAGCTTACATGCATATGCATATCGCAGATGCGTTACAGGGCAGTAAACAGAAGGAGCTCGGCCAGATATCTCTTACAGCCGCCGGTCAGAACTGTCCCCATGGTCTAGGAGAAAGAACTTAGTGATTGACCTTCCTTGATTCCTCATCCCTGCTATCTATGAGTGGAATCTTTAAGTTGGAGAGACTGCGTTAATGTGCGTGGGCTCACCAAGCTACAACATTACCTAGCGTCTCCCTGCCGGCATTTTCATGAAGATGACGCGATTGACCTATAACTGCTTCATGAGTCAGTTATTACGGTAGCATTTGCGCGGATCCATCTTCTGCTACTGTCCCAGGGTTTGAGCCTCCGCTCTCTTGGCAGCCTTGATAAACCACACACGACCCCGAGTCAGCGCCAATTTCGATCTTCATCTGTCTGTTTCTCTTTCTTGTACGCCATGCCGTACCTTAACAGGATCTCAGCAGCCGGGCTTCAGTTCTTGTTCCTAGCGCAGTCGGCGCTCGCGTCGCCCAGGGCAGGATGTTACGGACCGAAGCTTGGCGCTGTGGCTTCAGAGAGCGCCGAGTGTTCCCGTATCGGAACTGACCTCCTCGAGGCTGGTGGCAATGCCGCCGACGCGATGGTCGGCACCGTCTTCTGCGTCGGCGTCATTGGCATGTATCACAGCGGCATCGGTGGCGGTGGTTTCGCACTCGTCCGTAGCAGCGAGGGTAAATATGTAGGTCCACTAGCCCGGTTGGCGTATTGCCCCTAACTTTCTCTTCTCCCTCCCTTTTCATAAAACCATTTGCTAACTCGAACAACGTAGGAGTACGTCGACTTCCGAGAGACGGCTCCGGCAGCTGCCTATGAGGACATGTACAAGAATAACACGGCTGCCAGTTTGTACGGAGGTCTTGCTAGGTATGTAACTGTCACTCATCTTCCCCGCCGTACAGAGTATGGCGGCTGACTCAATGCCAGTGGCGTGCCCGGTGAGCTACGGGGCCTGGAATATATCCACAAGAACTACGGAGTTCTTCCCTGGCACCAGGTTCTAGCCCCCGCCATTAAAGCCGCTCGCGATGGCTTCAAAGCGACCGAGGATCTTGTGAAATACATGGACTCTGTTTCTCCTAACGGTTTTCTCACGGAGGACCCTACCTGGGCTGTTGACTTTGCTCCAACAGGCTCTCGGGTCCAGCTAGGTGAGACGATGACGCGGAAGCGTTACGCCAACACGCTGCAAGTCATCGCCAACGAGGGGGCCGACGCATTCTACGCGGGCTCCATTGCCGAGGCCACAATCGCCGAGTTGACTAAGCAAAATGGCACTATGACTCTCGACGACCTCAAGAACTACACCGTCGCCATCCGCGAACCCGCGGAGATTACCTATCGCGGACACAAAACCACCAGCTGTGGTGCCCCTGCCAGCGGCGCTGTCGCTCTGAGCGTCTTGAAAATCCTGGATGGCTATGAGGGATTCGGTGACCCGGCCGCGGTCAACCTGTCGACCCATCGGTTGGAGGAGGCTATGAGATTCGCCTACGCCCAACGTACTAAGCTAGGTGACCCATCTTTCGTCGACGGCTTAGCAGAGTACCAGACGGACATGTTATCTGACGAAGTCGCTACTGAAATTCGCTCCAAGATCTCGGATTATCGCACACAGAACGTGTCGTACTATAATCCCGACGGGATTGAAAGCTTGGATACGCCAGGTACAAGTCATATCGTTGCCGCTGACAGGAACGGGATGGCAGTGACTCTGACCACGACGATCAACCTCTTGTTCGGCTCGAAGGTTATGATTCCCGAGACTGGCGTGATCATGAACAACGAGATGAATGACTTCTCCATTCCCGGTTCGAGCAACGCTTTCGGGTACATACCGAGTCCCGCCAACTTCGTCCGCCCGGGAAAGCGTCCACTGTCCTCCATCTCTCCGACTATTGTCGAGACCCCGGATGGGAAACTTTACTACGCCATCGGAGCTGCGGGCGGAAGTAGGATTATTACCGCTACCCTTCAGAACATACATTTTGTTATAGATAGGGGAATGACCGCGGCCGAGGCGCTGACAGAACCTAGGCTGCATGACCAGCTTAGTCCAAACTGGGCGACCCTAGAATGGGCTTATGATAATGGCACTGCCGCGTACTTGTCCTCTCTCGGTCACAACGTTACGTGGACGCAACCGGGGTCAAGCGCCGCCCAAGGTCTGCGCCTTTTGCCTAACGGCACGTTTGAGGCCGCTGGGGAGCCGAGACAGAAGAACTCGGGTGGTTTTGCGGTATAGACCGGATATCATATGCTCAAATATACAGATAGAAGTGACCATGGCCGTCTAATTCAAATCCGGAAATTACCGCCGCTATTCCGGTTTGCTCGACAAGCCAGTCCTAGGGCAAGTGATATGTCACATATTTTCGGTGACTAGAACTGGTGGACCCTGCCGGTGTGCACCTAATATGGAGTTTGGGTTTTGAACGTACAAATCGGGTCCACTTAGTTTCCGGACGAATTTCCCCCCCACTTAGCCCCTAAATGCCACATTTTCCATCATCACCACCCATTTTATATGGACCATTTAGGCCACATAACATAGCCGTATTCATTCCAATAATTAACGAACCGAAAACCAAAAAGCGCGAATTATCGGAAACTAAACGTATAACTATTTAAGCCTTATATCGCGCCTAATATACGTATTCGGAAATTGTACGCCTTAAAAACGTCCCAAAATTAATAATTCATAATACTATCTGCCATGATAAAAAATATAAAACTACCGGACGTTTTATTACCTTTAAATCGAAACCTAAGCCTAATTAATCCCTTAAAGTAACGGGCTGAATAATTCGAAAATTTATACGGGCTACCGTTAAAAAACGATACGCTTTTTTCGGAACCTTAAAAACGCTAAGCAAATCCGAAATCCAACTATGTAAAAATACGGTTCGTTACATCCTTAAACTAACTGGCAAAGTCCGGTATAAAACTTAACGCAAACCTTAGGTCTTATAAAAAAAATAAGAAAAAACACCGTATATTTTACGTTAACGTGCCGGATAAGCTCACGGGATGGACAAGCTCACGGGATGGTTTTTAGCACCTCGCGACAACAAACTCAATTTAATCAACCACAACACATTAAATCA